>MU392382.1:0-15667 GCA_022578495.1 Nemania sp. NC0429 | reverse complement strand
CTAATAAAGCGGTTATAAAATAAATTAATACTAATTAAATAAAATAAAACTTTATTATTATTATTTATAACTTTAATATATTAATATATATAGTAAATTTTTTAAATAAACAGGTATAATAGCAGATTTAAAAAAGTAAAAAATTCTGCTAAGCGGTATATATTATGCGCTAGCCGCTTTAAGCTTAGCTTATTAATATAAAACGTAGTTTATTTAGTGTGTTAAAGTTGCGGTTAATAAAAATTAGTTAGTTAGGTTTAGCGCTTATATTAGCTGTTTTAAAGTTAGCTTTTGAAAATAAAAGCTTTTTTTACACCTAGTTTAAAAGGGCCTTTAGTATATAAATAAAAAATAAACATTTTTTTTAAATAAAATGTTTATATAATATTATATAAAATAAAATATATTAATTAAAATTATTTATATATTAAATATATATAATTTTAATTTATTAAATATTATTTATAAATTTTTTTTTATTTTTATATTAAATAATTTATTTAACTAACTATATATTTTATATAGCTTTATAAATTAGTTTTTTATTAATAATAAAATAATAACAGTATATTATAAATATTAAAATATATTTTTTTATATAAAAAGTTTTTAATTATATACCGAGCTATTAAACTATTAAAAATAATATATTAAATAATTCTTTAATATATTATTAATAATAGCTATATAAAATTATTAAATATTATTAATTATTAAGCTGTTATATATAAAATTTATTTATAAAAATATTATATATTAGCGTTTTTTTTTCGATTTATATACGTTTAATTTTTTATTTTCTTTTTTATTTATATATTATATTTTTTTTATTAATATTTTATATTTATTAATATTTCTAAAAACTTTTTAAATTTTAAATTTATTAATTTAATAGTTAAACTTTATAATATATTTAAATTAATAATAAAAAATTTATATTTATAATAAAACACGTTAAAATATATTATATATAGCATATTATTTATATTATAACATTAAAAATATTAAAATAATATATATTTTTATAAAAATATTACCACTGCTATTAAAATAATATAGCTTTTATAGCTAATATAAAAAAATATTATTATAAAATGTTAAATAAACTTTATATAATAAAATAAAATTTTTTTATTAATACACCGGTATAATAAATAAATCGTATAAATTTTTTATTTAATATAAAAAATAAAATATATTTATATAAAGAAAATATATTTTTTATAAAAACTTTATTAATACGTAGCACTAATAAATATAACAAAGCTATTTTTCGTTATATCTATTTATATGCGGATATTTATATACTGCATTTTAAAGCAGTTATAGGTAATATATTAACGATTTAACACTAGCTTTTTTTTTTAGCCATAATTATATACAGAGCTTTTATTAAAAAGAAATGCTAACTGCAATTTTTATTAAAAGTTGCTTTAAAAAATAAGTACACCGGGTCGACTTTATTTAAATTATTATATAAATATTTTTTAATTTATATTTTAAAAATTATTTAATTGTTTTTTTTATATTTTAATTATAATAATAATAATAATTATTATTATTATTATTATTATTATTATTATATATGCGCATATATATATATATATATATATAATGTCTGCTTTTACTTTTATTACTGCTGCTATTGCTAGTTTTACTGCTAGTTTTATACGTTTTTGCTTTATTTTACCGCTTTTTAATAGCGTATATTAGTTTTAAAACTTTATATAAATAAAAAACGGCAGTGCTTTTAAAATCTATTTTTTTTAATAAAAAGCTAGCATTATTAAAAATTTATATAAACGCTTTATATAAACATAAGTTTATATTTTTTATATATAAGCTTTATATTATTAATTTAAATTATATAATATAATAAAATAAAAAAAGCATTATTATTGCCGCGCTTTTATATAATATTTCTTAAAGATTTTATAATTAGATTTTTTTACTAACGCTTAAGCTAAGTTTATACGTTATAAAAGCTATTTTTACGCGCTATTTATTAAAAACTATAGCTAATTAGCCACCGCTTACCGCAATAGCTTTTAATTTAAATATTAAAACTATAACGGCGCTTTTTTTATAAAATATATTATTATTTTTAATTATTAAAAAAATATATATAAGGTTTATATTTAGCGTTTATATAAAGCGCGCTATTTAAAACGTTATTAAAAAATATAAAAATAAAAAAAATAAGTTAAAAAATATAAAAAAAATATTTTAAAAAAAATAAAAATAATTTAATCGAATAATTATTAATAAATGCAGTTACAGTAATAATAATAAAATAATAAAACAGAAAATGTTCTATTAAAAAAAGAGGTAGAAAATCTACTTAGTTAAAATTCTAGCTATAAATGTGCGCGCTAATGCGCTTATTTAATTTATAACTAGCTAGCGGCTGCTAGCCCGACAAATAGTTGCTAACCCACCTAACGGTGGCTTTACTATAACTATTTATATAATACCTTTAAAAGCTTTTATTAATTATATAAAAAAAAATTATTTTTTAAAGTTTTTATTATTTTTTTAAATATTATATTATATAAATTTTTTTTTGCTTTTTTTTATTATAAACATAATATTTATTTAATTATATATTATAAAAGCTTTTATTTATATAATTAAACAGTTTATTAAAACTAAATTTTTAAACGCTTAGTTTAATATTTATTTAATTAATATATTAGCCGGATTATTTTTTTTATTAATTTATTCAATTTTTATAATTTTTTATTTTTTATATAATTTTTAAAAAAAATAATATTAATTATTAGTTTTTTTTTATATTATTTTTAGCTTAATTAAACAGTTATATAAAAATTTTAAATTTAAATATAAAATTATTAAAAGCGGTAATAATAATAAAGTTTTAAAATTTTTTATTAACATTATATAAAGCTAAATTACGCTATTAAATCTATTAATTATTTTATATAATTTATTTATTAATACGATTTAAATAAATTTTTAATATTTATTTAAGTTTTAATATATAATATTATTTTTAATTTTAAAAGTTTAATTATTTTTTATATATTATTTAATACTAATTATAATTATAAATTTAAGCTATAAAGTTATATTAGCATTATTTATAAATAAGCTGTTTATAAAAATAAATAGCTTTATATATTTAAGTTTAAATAGTAATAAAGTTAATTTTTAGCCGGCGTTTTCGATTTATTAACAGATTTTATTATTTAAAAATTCGATATTTTTTTTTAATTTTATAATTTAAACTATAATTAAAAAGTTATATATAATTTTAAATTAATAAATGCTGTTAATATATACGCTGTTTATACGTTAAACTATATATTATTATATAGCGTTTTTTATATAAAGGTTAATTTTTATTAATTAATTAATATAAAAGGTTTTTTTAAACTTTATATAAAATTCCGCCCTGTTAAGCTTTTATTTTTTTTAATTAAAAATTTAAAAATTATAAAGCTAAATATATTATTTATTTATAAGCCGGTTATATTAAACTTTTTAATAAAGCTTTTAATATATAGCAAATAAAAATTATATATAAAAACGGTTGTTCCGAGTTTTTTATAATAATGTTAATAATAAGTTTTAAACTAATATAAACCTAATTTTGCTAATTTATATAATGGCTGTATAATTTATAAAATTATGCTTTTAAAATAATAAAATTTAAATTTAGCTAATAATTATATAAAAATTATATATAACAGCTTATTATTTAATTATATATATGTTTAAATAATATTTTAAAGTTTTTTAATAATATTAAAGTCGTATATAAAAAAAGGTTTTAATATAAGCAGTAATTATTAACTTATATATAAAATTATTAATAATTAAATTAATATAGTTTTTTTTATATTATTATAACTTTATATAATTAGTTTAAACTTTTTATATAATTAAATCGTTTTTTTTTTTTTTATATAAAATATAATTTAAAAATCCGAGTTTTATCGTGTTTTTTAAATATATATTTTATAAATTAAAATATTTTTTATATAATAAAATTATTAATTTTTATTACGTCCGACTTTTTAAACAGTGCTTTTAGCGTATTAATTATATTATTATTTTAAAGCTTAACTGCTAGTTTATACGCCTGTTTTTATTTTATAAAAATAAAAATATATTAAAGTATATAAGCTTATTATATAATAATACGGCTTAACTTATATATAGCGAAATATTATCGGTCCGTTTATTATTTTAATAATAATATTAATGTTTTTAATAAATTAAATATTATATATGTGACGGTATAACTCTTTTTAAAGGCAGGGCTCCGTAATAATAAGTTTATTTTATACGAAAATCTAAAGCTAGAAAAAAAGAAGAAAAAGTTAAACTATTCTACAGCGGTCTCGGAGTTATGTGCATACCCCTCCAGATTCTGCCGGGCGGTGTGGGCCGCGCTAGCCTCTTTTAGGCGTGGGCTAATTACGGCGATAACGTTAGTCGCGATAACGGTCGTGGGCGTTATCCCGTAACTATATAAACTATTTTTTTATGCTATATTAACACTTTTTTTAAAATAAAAATAAAAATATTTTATATAAAAATTTATTATATTTATAAACTGCTTAGTTAATTTTAACCTTTATATATTTATTATATAATATTTTTATTATTTTTTTAATTATTTTAGCTTTTTATATAATATTAAATAAAAGTAGCAAATTTTAATTAATTTAAAAGTATTTTTTAAATATAAAAAATATAAATATAAAACCGTTAAATTTAGCGGTATTATTTAATATTTTAATAATTATTTATAAAACCGATTTTAGTTTTATATAATAGCTTAGTTTAGCTTTTAATATATTATATGCACGTTAAAGCGGTTTATATTTTTTTTAATTTTATTAATAGTTTAATACGTTTTAATAAACATTTAGCGGTTTTATACGCCGGTAATTTTAATATATTTTTAAAAATTTTTAAAAGTAAAATTAATTTTAAAATCGTATATAATTAGGTTTAAAAGCTTTTAATATATATTAATCTAGCATTTATAAAGTGTTTTTTAAACATTATATATAAATATTAACTTAAAAAAAGTCGCCGTTTAAAACCTTATTATAGCGTCGATAATATATAGTATATAATAATTATTAATTTATATAATATTAATTATTAATTTAAATAATATTAATTATTAATTTATATAGTATTAATTATTATTTTATAATTAAATTTATAATTATTTTTAATTAATAATTTAAAACGTTTTAGCGCTGCTTTATATATTTAATAATAATAATAAAACTTTTAAATCTTTTTTAATATAAAAGGCTTTATTTAATAGCCCGTTTATTTAAACAGTATATATAACTTTTGTATATAAAAATAGCTAAAACGCCGATATAGTCGCTATAACTCCGTTTTAATAAAATAAATAACTTATTTATATAAGCTAATATTAAAAAATAAATGTTTTTATTTATATATAATAAAAACTATAGTTTTATTTTTTTATATAATTAAATTTTTTATATTATTAAAATAATTGTTAACTTTAATATTTTTTAATAAAAATAAAAACGGTATTAAAATATTTAAAATATAATACGTTATTATATTTAATATATTCGTTATTTTAGCAGTGCTAGTTATTATAAATAAATCGCTTTTATTAAACTTAATATATGCGCTATTTAAAGTTTAATTAACTTTTATATAAAAATATAATTAAAAATAAGTTTTTAATTAAACTTTATTAATTATTAAAAAGTTTAATGCGTTAATATTTTATAGCTTTTTTTAATATTTTATATAATATTAATTATTTAAAATAAATTAATTAAATAAAATGTTTATTTTACGGTTTTAAATATTTTTATTTATTATATAATATAAAAATGCCTAATTTAATAAAAATTAAATTATTTATTTTTTATTTTTATTTTTTTAAATTTTTAATATTTTTATTTAAATTAAAGTTTTTTTTATATTTAATTAAATATTTAAAAACTTTTTTAATTAATAAATAGTTTTTATAATATAGCTTATATATATTAAAATATAAGTTTTTTATATATTGCTTTTTTTAAAAAATATAATTAAATAATTAGCAGCTTTTTTTTTTATATATAACATTTTTTATTTATACGTAAAAATTAACATTAGCTAGGTTAAATAAATAGCTAAAATTAACTTTTTTTTACCGCCGGTTTTAAAAACCAGAAATGATTATTTAGCTTTTAACTTTTTATATAATTAAACTAAATATACTGTTTATTTAACTGTAGCACCTGTGCGACACCCAGACGCCTGCGTTAATAGTGATTGCTGTCCTGGTTTTCCGGCATATGTTGGACGAGGTCTTTATCCTAGGGGTTATACAAGTTGCTCTAAGATGATAGACTAGATTCCGCGTTGCTAGCGTTGTTTTATTTCACTGCTAGTATTATTATCCCTACATAGAAAATTCTGCTTACTATAGCATAGCCATAACGAACAGTTTCCATGGTCGCTTCTCTAAAACACACGGTCTTATATCCTGTAAAAGGTTTTTTTAAATATATTGTTTATATAGTCGATACAGAGAGACTACCGTCGAAAATATAGTGCCTAAGTAGGCAGCAGCAATAGGTACTTGCTTAGTTATACCTTTTTTATGCTGGTCGCAATTTTGCGCAGGTGCGGGTGCGGATGTTATGAAAATAGCTTTTAATTTAACTGTTAATCTCGGCATCAGTCTAATTACCTAGCTATACTAATGCCTGCCTACCGCTGTTTTTTAGCTACGGAGACAAGATGCTAGAACCTCGGCGCAGGAAACAGCCTGTTTATTATCTCTTTCTGTTGTTTTCGATCTTCCCGTGCCTCTTCCTGTCCCCTGACAAGTAGTTCTACAAGCTGGTCAACCCTTTTGCTCAGATCTCTCACCTGATCGCCCTCCCCAGGGGGTGGTGGCTGTGTGCCTAACTGCTGTAACCGTAGGTTGCGACTGCCAGACGTCTCCGGCGGGGGGTAGGTAAGCTGCAGATATTTAAAGTTGTTGTCTGTTTCGGGCGGGATGCCTAGACTTGTCCATTAGGGGGTAATACCTTTAGCAATAAACTAAGAATTGATATATTTGTCGGCTAGTCTGGTCCCTATCCATTAGCGAAGTGTTGTCCGCGTTATAATATGTAGCTTTTTCGAGTTTTTAAGTGTTTTGACCTAGACATACGTAGAAGGCAGTCGATTAGAGCGACCGCTCCCCGGCACCCACGTAATACCGATTATATTAACAAAGTCTGTCGGTGCTATTGCGGCATACTGTGCAGCATTCTTCTTAATGTCGTTTTTTTCGTGCTCGGGCAGTTGATAATACGCGTACGCGGTTGCATTACTAACCTTATTACCCGACATAATCTTGATCGGGTTAACGCCGTCTACTTTGACGAAGATCTTAAAGCCGGTTTATTCACTTAATACAGGCTTGCACAAAAGAGGTAGGTTGAACGCATATATTGGGAGGAGCATGAGCCTCTATTTCGAAGCCTGACTGGTGCGCTGCAGTACTGCAGCCGGCCACCCGGGCCAGGTCTCGAAATAGCTGCCCAAACTCATGCCTAAATACTGTTTGTCTTTCCTTTCTTTTGGGGTGCTTTACAATTGTACGATGCGGCCACCGTACAATCGCAAAGCTAAGTGAAGGGATAAAAAACCTCCGACCACCGTAAAAAACCACCCCCTTCGTGGGAGGTGGGAAAACGAGGTGACGAGGAAAAGTCCCTGCGACGCGTCTGGGCGAAGGGGTCGGCTATATACCCTTCGCCAAGGGCGCTAGTCTGTATTTGGTGCATAAAACCACTCATAATGATAGTCTCTCCGGTTGCAGCGGGGCTCCGGCGTTGGATTGGGAAATACCTAATGATTGGATCTCCGAGGACTGTGAATCCGGGGCGTATAAGATGGACTGCCCTGCTGGTGCTGCGATGGTGGGTACTCTCTGTCTTGTGGTCGCCGACGTCGCCTATTTCGATGTCGTTATTACTGTACCGGACCGCATCCTCCATCTCGGCGTTTTCGCCTTCGCCTTCGCCGTGTGGCAGGGTGATTTGTAGCATCTGCTCTTTCGGCATGCCGAGCATTGCTAGGTTTTAGTGCAAAGGCTCTATGAGCATCTCTGCCTAGGCTGCCGGCTATTTGTACAAACTTTTTTAGCGCGTTTTTATAAAATGCTCCCAAAGCTACAGCGACTTTTTTTGCATTTTGTTAAAATTAAACAGCCCGGTTTTAAAGCTTATAAAGATTTTTTGTTAAGCGTACTAAAAAAAGAAGAGCTTCTGTTATAAAACTTTATATATAGTAAGAACAGCTTTTTTATAATAATAATTTTTTTGTTCGATCTGCCGATTAAGCTTTTCGATAGTAGCTAGCAAAAAAAAATTAATAGCTTTTTTAATATTTTAAAAAAACGCTTTAATGCGCTTACCTATTTTGCTATGCAACTGCTAGATTTGTTTATTTAGCAGTAGGTAGCTGTTTTTGTCGACTTTTTCGCTGTCTGTATCGTTATTTTTTTTTTTATAGCATTGTCGCTGCTGTCGATATCGAACGCGCCTTTGGCAAAGTCTTTGTGGAAGGTTTCCGTTATATGTGGCCGGGGGTTGTCCTTTACGAAAGTATTGTAGACTTTTTGCGTTTTGGGGTTTAATAGGACGTCTTTTGCAGCATTGGCAGCTTAAACATATTATTAGCTTTATTTTGGCACGGTTCGGCTCGGCTATGTACTTTGAGTGCATTTATAGGCAGCTTTATCCTTATTCTTGTTTAGGTAAACGCCTTCTACTGTCTTTTTCCAGGCAGCGATAATATCTCTGTCCGTTGCATCTGCATGTACACTAAGGAGCTTATACATTATAGCGTTTCGGTGCAGTAGTTTTAGCATGCGATTTATTTTTTTGCGCTATGCCTGAGGGCTCGTGTTGGTGGCCCTTTCTATGTGATACTCCATTACCTCGGGCATGTTGCCCTCGTAGTCGCTTTTATTGTTAGGAAAAGCAAACGGCTGCCTTAATTGTACTATGTCGCCTGCTATGATTGCCGATCCTACTAAGCCTACAATAACGGCAAAACCTATGCGTACTTATAGACTATTTAGTATATATCAATCTGCGCAGGCATCGTGTGCTGATTCTAAGTATCGCCCAACCTTTGGCGATTCGACCCGCGGGCATATATTTTCCGGACCATGATAAAACACTACCTTCGCCTCTCCAGGTGCTGCATTGGCTGGGTTGCCTCCCCCTCTGGTATCATCTAGATAGCTCCCTCTGCCGTCTCCCGCGCAGATAAGCGAGGTGGGATGTGGTCTCGGTCATATTTCCAAAAGCTATGCTACGCGTAGACCCAGCCTGGCCGGTATATAATTAATTGTCGGTATTACCTTTGTTTGTTTTAAATGTTATATTAGCTTTAATGCCTTCCGCCCTGGTATTATATATACAACTCTCTCAGCTTTTTCTTGCATAGATAGGCGAGGTCGGCTGTGGCCTCGGTCGTGTTTTAGGGAAAGGAAAGTACTTATATAACACGTAAGCCTGACCTATCTAGCATATTATAATGGTGGTATTTAGAAACTTTTATGCAGCCATACGAGTATTTTAGACGTTCTGTTAATGCCTAGGCCTGTACGACTATTCTAAGATCGCTCGCTAGCTTTAGACCTTTAAGGTAGGCAATAACTTTAAAAAATTTAAAAGTTCTTTTTACTGCGGCCCCACTTCGAAAATTAAACCAATTAAAAGCTGTTATTTTTACAATAATTGTTTTGGCAACTATAATTCTAGCCCCCATAATAATAGTAAATCGATACTATAATTAAATAATTGTAGCGCTAATAATTGCCAGCTATATGTTCCCGCTATAGTAGGTATTAAAGTAAAGCGATCCTACCAGCCACGTTTTAAAGCTATATACTATACTTTAGGAGGTTAGATCGATAAAGCTTGCGTCTCGCAAATAAATTAACAACCTGTTTTAATCCTCGAAGTGTTTCTATTTGTTTTATTTTAGAGTTAGGCTAACACTAAAGGACTGGCCTACTCTGCAACGAGACCACACCAGGGTTCGAACTGGTAGGTTTTAAGAGGTAAACAAGTAAATATAAAGGTACATTGGTTTATAAAGTAAGCAAGTGGATATAGAGGTATAAAACTGTACCAGCGCCTAGTTGCTTTTATGTAACAGGCATAATGACAATCTGGTAAAAAAAAAAACAGTACTAACGTGATTAAGGACTGTGGACAAATAAGCAGTGGTAATAACTGCTACGTAAATAGTTGGCTAGTTGGCAAAAAACCCAAGATAACGCTTAAGAAAGGTTCTTTGTTCCTCCACTTCTCTTATAAATACGGCTTCAAAACCTAGCTAAGTTAAAATACGGCTAAATCCCTCCGACTTAAGGCCGTCAACCTCAGCAAAAGAGTTTAGAAATAGACTAATTTCACGATTCTAAGTGTTACGAAATAGTTTGATCGAAACGTTGGAGCCCTAAGGCTAAATGGCGATCTCGAAAGCGAGACAAAGATTTATGTTTTTATGCTGCTAGTTAGGGTTGGCCAAAAAAAAAAAAGAAATAGGCTTTATAAAAATATAACTTACGTCTGATCAATGCGCATAGACAATGCCTCTTGGTGCTTACGAGCCTGCTTTTTCACTTCCTTTTGTAGCTTCTCTGCGTTTAGCGGTAGTAGTGGCTGTGGCGCTTAATTTGGCATAGCGGGCATCATTCTCGTCAAGGCGATCTTCAATTTTCTTAAGGCGAGAGTCGATTGCATCCAGGCAAGATTCAATAGCATCAAAGCGCTTGTCCATATTGCCCATTTTTTTAGTTAAGTCGTTATACATTTCTTGTGTTAAAACAGTGGCGCGGTGAGCGGTATCTTGGTAGGTTTAGAGGGCATCTCTGGACTTTTCCACTTTAGATTCAAAAGATCTCAATTGACCTAAAAGCATATTCATAAGTTCTCGATTGGTAGGCTCAGTAACCAATAGGTCCCCATCTGTTTGGGACCTAGCCGGCTCTTAATAAGTGCTCATTGTGGCTGAAGCTGAAGCGGTTAAGTATAGTTAGTAGAAATCAAGAATAAGGTTGGTGGAAAGTTGGTAAAAAGAGAAAAATAAAGTAAACAAAAAAGAGAAAAACGCAGGTATAAATAATACACAAAGTATGCGGTTACACAGTATAACCAATAATTATGTCATATACCTAGCCAGCGCTGCATTTAAATTAGACATAAGAAAAACAACGAATATATAAAAAACAACGCGTATAAATCAACGCAAACCCCATTGGTCTAACCTTCTAGGGTGTAGTATGCAGCCTTAAAAAGTGGCTGGTGGGATCACCTTACTTTATTACTCACCAGGTGTACCACCGGAGCCGAGGGATATGCTATACAATGCAATATCTCATTGAGTCTTAGCTTACGCAGCTTGTTTGTTGTCTTAGCTGTAAGCGTAGTAAAAGATAAGGTGATCTATATTAAAGACGCGTTGGCAGGGTATCCGCTATTACCTACTTAAGTGCTAAGCAACTAAAAGATAATATCTGTTAGCATAGGTGTTTGTACTCAGGTTAATCGGTAAGCCGTCTAGGCAGCAACTAATTTTTAATAATATCTAAAGATTACTTTATATTAATGCATTTTTAGGTAAAAGATTTAGGCTGCCAAGTTTTACTGTATAATAGTTCTTTTGTTCTAGTCACGGTAGTTTCTACTGCCTCTCGCGAATATATTTACAACCCGTTTCAACCCTCGAAGTGCTTTTATTTGACTACTTTATCTAAATCTCTGTGAAGTGCCTACTAAAGTTAGGTCTCCAGAGTGCGTGGACGTGTAGGCGTTCCCCGTTTTAGTAAAACAGACTATTACACTGTTGTACACGCCGAATCCCACAGCTAAGTCATCTGCAAAGGATTTAATCCCACGCGTGTTTAATTACAATACGCGAAATACCACCAGACACCGCACGCCTCCGTAAATAGGTGGCCGGTCCGGTAAAGGCTAGCAAAGGCTCACCGCTAACAGCCTCGTTAATAGCCTGGGCTCCGGATAAAGCACTGGTCCAGGTCTAGGTAACTCTGTACATCCCTGGTGGTGTTAGACGGCTAATTACAGTCTCAGGTGGAAGATTGGATGATCTGTTGATTGTTGCTGCGCTGACAGGGCTGCGGTAGCATGGGTTAGGGTACTTAAAATAAGGGGGTTTGTTTTATTACATTAGCACAAAGGTTTTTTTGCAGCAGCACAGATAGGTACTTACATCCACAGCAGCTTCTGTGTACTACGTATCTTCAATTTCAACATGTACCGATGTAAGACCTCGTTAACTCTGCTATCTGACTGGCTAAGATATGATCATCAGGTTGAGCTACGGACAACATTTTCTGCATGCCGCCGGCAGTCTTGTCTGGCTTGTAATAGGCGCAGCCAGAACTCATAGGTGCAGTCACACCTGAAGATTAGTTGGCAAAACAAAAAATATGAAGTAATGTGTGCTGGAAAGGTGGCAGCAAGTGCGACAGGAATTATAAAAACACAGCAGCAAGGCTTCCTACATTATATTGTATAGTACAACATATCTTTTAGCTCCGGTAGCCCAAACATAAACTAATATACTAAATGTACGAAATGCATTATCTTTGACCTAACTGTGATAGCATAATTGTAAACAGAGGTACTACGCATAAGGCCATGTTGGTTTGAAACCACTGCAGTTGCAAAATATAATATATAGTAGTATGATCTTGTTGCTAACAGAGATCTGCCGAACGGATTGACAAACTGACCACGGAGCGCGACGAGGCAATTCAGACGCTGGACAGAGCTCGCCAGCACTGGGAAGAGGAGCGAGCCAGAATGTTTAGCACTTACACGGAACTTGCCATGCGCAATGGCGAAACGCCGGCCCGTTTTCTCACCGACCAGTGAAATAGATACCCTGATCCCTGATGGCTAGCTATGTTTGCCAATCCGGGTGGCATGCCGGCGAAGGGGGTACGGTACAGGACAGTTCTTTCCACCTGAAAAGGGAGTAGTTGCAGTACAGGTTAGAAGGGGGACTCTGGGCAGCTATTCGGACCTGGTTCGACAATCATGAGGTCGCCAGCTGTACATGGCAGCGCATCAACCAGGCGTCGTCGGGTGGTCACCCATCTTTTTATATGTATTTTCCTTTTTTTCCTACTTATCCGTAGCTGTTCGGGAGTGGTGTTGGTTGTGTGTAGTAGAGATAAGATCTAGGTAGTCCACTGCAATACTGTGACAGACCCGATTGACTGTGACAGACCCGATTAACTGCGACAGACATTGACTGTGGCAGATCCGATTAACTGTGGCTGTGATAGACCCAGCAGAGTCAGGGGCGCCATAACTGGTAGAGCAAAGCAGGTGTAATGTTTGAAACACTTATATGCTTACTGTTGGCAGGGTATCCGCTGTTCTTACATCCCTTTATTGCTAGCCTGGACTAATATTGCCCTGCTTAGCACTCTGCCACTCTGGTTTTTTAGCAATAAAAAAAAAGGACTTATTTATACACCTAGATCCTTTGTATATAATTTAATATAATCTATTATGTTATTCCTAGGAATATAAAGATAGCTTAATTGCTAGAAATAAATATGTGGTGGACTAGCTACAGTAAAAGATTTTCTATTATTTATATTGTGTCACGGATATTTGGGGATCTGGTGGGTCTACATAGACCAGATCCATTAGATCTAGTGACTGTACGTACGTAGCACCTAGGTGTATAAATAGGTGCTTCTTTTCCCTTTGTTATTTCTAAAAAACTAGACAGGGAGATCATTTTAATACACCTTCAGTGATCCCACTGGTTTTAGCACTGGTCATCTTTTTCCACTTGATCTAGACTCCACTTCTACGTGAGACATTGCTTAACAAAGTATAACCGTTAATCTCAAATCATTATGGCCTGCAGCAACAGCTCACACACATTGTCAACACTTGCTGACTGGCTCCCATATCAGGGAACCCTAACAGTATCTACAAGAGCGGTAAACTCACGATATATCGACGCACACAAAGATCATGACTGGTTTGTTCAGCTAGCTTATGCAATGGACAATGCCACACAAGATACGGTACAAAGCAAAATGTTCTTTAAATTTTATATATTTCTTCGAGACTTTATGCCTCAAGGCCTAACCGATAATCTGGGTCATATTAAAGGCCATGACGTGATGGACCATCTGCTATGCCATGCCGAGCACACCCCCTCTTGACACAAGGTATCAAAAGCAGCTGATATCGCGTTTACCAACCTAGAGCGATGGATTGGGCGTCACTCCGACTGGCGTGCAGGTCTACAACAGGCAAAAGCAGATGCAGCGCAGTCTAAGACGGAAAAGAAAGGGGAGCAAAAGGAATGGAAAGCCCCTGGTCTGCACTCGCCGGCCGGCCTGTTGGCGCTCCTGGTTATTACACACCCGGACCTTAATTCCCGATTTAAGAACTGGATTGGCCGACTACAGATCGACTGGATGATGACGCAGTCGCGAAGTACGCTCGACGTACAGAGCGGCTTCTGGAAAGGATTGAATGCCAGGAATGTGTACGATGTCTTCTCCGCAGAAAAGGCACGCCAGGCAGAGATGCTCTCCCTTGTTAACTATACAACTCTGTTCTAAAATTTCGAAAGAGCTAGAGCGGATATCAGGCCTTTCGTCAAACAGTGAGAACATTGCATTTCACTCTAAAACGCACCCAACAGTACCAACTATTATAGCCAGAACGACCAATCTACCACCGAGGCTATTCTGGCTAAAAAAGCAGTTAAAGTCGCGATCCTCAAAAGCCATCTATACCCAGATACGAGCAGCAGGACGGGCGAACTTAAGACCTGGCTGTTAGACAAGCTGGCCAATAGCCAGAGCAGCGACATATTACATCAGTGGTGTTGGCATTGGAAAGGCAGGATCGATGCTGTCACCACTTTTAAAGAACAGGTGATTATCCGATCTTTATTTCTGCAAAGCCTCCGCAGGCTTACAAGCTTCGATTTAATAATAATCGCTTTAACTGGAACGGGGACTTCGACTGCTGGCCTGTATATGCTGCTCGACATCGATAAGGCCGAGCTATAACCTACGAAGAACCTAGGCGAGGATATGAGCAGCTTTATGTATACTTTAGAAAAGCTCCCTTACTATTAGCAGTGCTAGACAGTAAATAATAATCTATGCTTTCGTTTTTAATATAAAAAAGTATAAATAAAATAAAATAAAAGTTTTTTTTATTATAAAAAATTCTTTTTGCTGTAGATTTTATAATAAAATTTTTTTTTTATTTAAGCTTAGTTATTATTATTTATTTAAAAAAAATATTAATATTAAAAAAGTAAATATTATAAGTATTTAAATATAATAATATATAAATATTAAAATATTAATATTTTCCGCTTTATTTTATTTAGCTTTTATTTATTTTTTTATTATTATTATTATAGCAGCATTATTAAAATAAAAAGCGGTTTTTTACTTTTTTTATTATAATATATTTAATTAATTATAATATATTTAATTAATTATAATATATTTACTTTATTATAATATATTAAATTAACTATTATATATTAAATTAATAATTAAATTAATTATTAAATAATAAACTAATTAATTAAATTAATTAATAAATTATAT
>MU392381.1:0-16851 GCA_022578495.1 Nemania sp. NC0429 | reverse complement strand
TTTTATAAATAATGCCAACATATAAAAAAAAAAATTATTAAAGCAATAATTTAAATTTATAAATTTAAAATAAAAAACCTTTAAAATATTATAAAATAACTTATATTAAAAATTATATTTAATTTATTAAATATATAATAAGCTTATATTTTTAAAAATTAATGTATTTATAAATTGCAGCTATAAAATAATATTTTTTTATTTAATTAATAAATAAAACAGTATAATAATTTATATTAATTTAATATAATTTATTTTATTTTTTAATAAAATATTAACTAAAGCTAAAATAAAATATCGTGCTATAGAATTAAAAGTTTTTTATTTTATATAAGTTTATTGGCAGCTATATTTGCAGATTTAATTAAGCATTTATAACATTATAGTATTAATAAATTATAAATTAATATAAAAAATAATTAATTAAAAAAGTTTAATAATAACTAATATTATAAAAATAAATTTATAACTTATAATAGCGTTTATTTATTTAAACTAATATAAATTTAACGTTTATTATATATTAAAACATATAAATTTAATATCTAATATATTATTTAAATTATTAACAGTTTAAACTTTAAATAACGTTTAAAAATTAATAAATTTAATTAAATTAAAATTAAATAATATCGCTAAACATTTTATATATATTATAAATATTATTAATTTTAACTTTAAGTTTAAAAATAAGCTAATTAAAAAATATTTAAAAAATAAAATATTAGCTAAAATAATAGCGGCTTTAATAAAGCTTAAAAAATACCGATTTAAATTAATAAATAACGGATTATTATATTATATGCTAATATTTAAGCAATAAAAGCTAATAATTTTTAAAATATATATATAAAATATTTTATATATAGCTTATAATAAATAATATTATTTTAGCTTTATAAAAATAATTAAAACATTTAAAAGCTTTATTATAAAAAACTTTTTAAAAAAAATTTAAAAATATTTAAACTATTGTTTAAAGTATATAATAAATAAAATAAACAAAAATAAACCGGCAGAATTTTTGCGCTTTATTTTAGCAATATTTATATTTTATTATATAATTATAATAGACTTTATTATTAAAATGTTTAAAATTTTATTAAAAAATACTTTTTAATAAATGTTTAAATATAATTACTATAATTATTTTTTAATAATTATATATAAATATAGCAAAAAAACTATTTTAATTTTTAAATATATTATATATATAGTAAAAAAATAAAATAAAATAGTTGCGCAGATATTAATGCTTAATAATTAAAACATTTTATATATTATTATTATAAATTATAAATCGGTTTTTTTAGCTATTTTTTAAAAAACGCTATTTAATAAAATAAAAATAAAACTACAATATTTAATAATATACTATTTATAAATAAACAAACAGTTTAAATAAAAAAATTAAAAAGTTAAAATAGTTATTTAATATTATTATATAAATTTAAACGTTTTTTAAATAGTAATTATAATACCGCTATAATATATTTTAAATAATTTAAAATAAAATATAATTAAAAAAACTTTTAATAAAATTATTTTAAAATTTAAGCTTAACATTCCGCTGTTTATTTTAAAAATATTAAAAAACGCTATAAATTATAAAGCCGTTTAAAAAATATATTAAAAAAAAATAAAAGCAATAATAAACTTTGCCGCTATAAATATAAAAATAAAATATAATAAAATATATTAATATTTAAAATTTAATGTTAATAATAAAATATATTTTAAGCTATATAAAAAATATTATTTTTTTAACAAGCTATTAAAAAAATAATTATAGCAAAAAGTCGGTTTAATAATAATAATTAAATAAATAAGCGATTTTATATATAAATTTAACTTTTTTAAATATTAGCAAATAATAAAAACAGTTTTAATAGCTTAATTATATTTAAAATTAAAAATAAAAAACTTATATAACTAATACTGTTTAAAACTTAAATAAATTTTTATAAACAGTAATAATAAAAAATAAAAATTTTATAAAATAAATAAGCTTATAAACTAAAAAACTAATTAATAAAAAAGCAAATTATAGCTAAAGTATTTAATAAAATAAAAAAAATACTTTTTAATATATAATTAATAATATATTAAAAATATCTTTATATAAAATATATTAAAGCTTATTAAAAATTATAATAAAAAATATAAACTGTTTAAAATAAATAGCCAGCTAAAAATAATTATTAAAACTAGCGAAAGTCCGTTAAATATATTTATAATAACTAATAAATAGCGCTTAATTAAAATAGTATTTAAAACTAACTTTAAAATATAATTATTAACTATATTTTTTTTTTAATATTTATAATTAAATAACTAACTAAAGTTAAAAAGCGTTCCTTTTTATACACTTTTTTTTTAATATTTACCGTTTAATAATTAATACTGTTTAATAACCTATTAAAATTAAAAGCTGCTTTTAATTTTATTATTATATAAAATAAATTTAATATTTATTTTTTTAATTATTATTTTAATTATTATAACTTTAACAGTATTTTAATATTTTTAAAAAAAAAACTATTATTTAAATATAAAATAGCATTAATAATATATTATAAATATTTTAATTTAATATTTAAACGGCCGCTATAAATTATATTAACTTTTTAAAAGCGAATTTTTTTTTTAACATATTAATCGACATTATTTAAAAAAAAAATAACGCTTTAATAACTAATTATAAAAAACTACCACTAATAATAATAATATATATAAAAACTATTATTAAATTTAACAAAATAAAATATTTATAAATAATAAAACATTAGCGCTTTAAACGCGATAAAATATATTTAATATAAATTAAAAACCGAAAAAAATACTAACAAACAGTTATAAAATTAGCACTTTTTTAACCCTAAGCTAATGCAGATATTATATTAAAATTGCTAGCTAAAGCACAACTTATAAATAAATTATTTAATTTGCTTATATAAAGTAAAGCTTAAGCTTAGCTTAAGCAAATATAAAAATAAAATTAAGCTAAAAATTAAAAAAATAATATAACGTTTTTAATTAAACTTATTTAAATAAAAGTATTTAAAACAGTAAAAATTATTAAAAATATTAGTAAAAAATTTAAATTATTTTTTAATAAATTATATAATTTTATAATAAATATTAAAATAATTTTTATATTTATTAATTTTAAAACTTATATAATATTAAAACTATATTTTATATAAATAAAAATATTTAAATTTTTATATTATAAAAACTTTTTAATAATAGCAAAAAAAGTTTAAAAGCTATTTAATTAAATATAAGCTATAAAAAAATAACTTTTATTTTATAAACAGACGGTAATTAAAATATAATAATAGCTAAAACTAATATAAACGCTATTTAAACTTTTAATAATAACGCTAGTTAATTAAATAAAAATATAATATTTAATATATAAAATGCTATAGCAATAATTATTTTATATAATAAATAAAAAAATAGTAGTGCAACGTTTAATATATATATAGCGTTTAATGTTTATATTATAATAGCAGCCGCTAGCAACGGCTAAAATTTATAAGCTTAACTATAAACTTTTATTTAATAATAAATAACCGCTTATAATAAAATATTGCTAATATTAAAATAAACGTTAAAAAATAGCTAGCGCTTTAAATAATTTTATTAAACGTTTAAAAGCAAATAAAAATTTATATAACTTTATAATAGCTAATATAATAAATAATATAAACTAACGTTTAAAATTAGCTAGCATTTTTTATAATTTTATAATAGCAAATAAAAACTAAAGTTTAAATTATATTTATATAATAGCTAATATAAGCTAACGTTTAAAGCTAGCTAATATTTAAAATAATTTTATAATAATAAATATAAGCTAATATTTAATTATAGCTAATATAAACTAATATTTAAAGCTAGCTAATATTTAAAATAATTTTATAATAATATATATAAACTAATGCTTAATTGCAGCTAATATAAACTAATATTTAAAATCGGCTAATATTTATTATAATTTTATAGCAATAAATGCTAGCTAACGCTTAAAAATAGCTAATATTTAATTTAACTTTATAAAAATAAATATTATAAAATTAATTAAACTTTTTAATAATAAAAAATTAAATATAATAAATATAAAAATAAATTATATAAAAAATAACCGCTTTTAAAATTTTGCTAATTAAAAATATTTAAAATATTAAATAAAAATAAAATATTATTACTAAACTAAATATTAGCTAAAAGCTAATATAAATTAATAATAAAAATAAAAATAATTATTTAATTTTAATAATTAATATTAAAAAATAAAATATTATATATTTTATAAAATTAAAAAATAATATTTTATAAAAAAATATTTTAATAATATATTTAAAAAAAGCTAAAAAGCAAACAACGTTTAAAAAAACAACAGCTATAAAACTGCAGTTATTAGCTAAATTTTAATATATATTAAAAAGCTTTGCGGTAACTATAATATATAAAAATATTAAATAATTAATTAAGCATATAATAAAAAATACCTTATTTAACAGTTTTATTAAAGCTTAAATAAATAAAATAATATAGCTAATTTTAAATAATTAAAATAAACTTTTTATAAAATAAAAAAACTTTAAAATTGCGATAATATAAATATAAGCTAAAATATAATAAATATATATTAAATTTAATAATAAATAATAAATATATATATAGCTAAAAAAACTTTAAAATAATATTATTTATATAAATAAAAAAATAATAATAAATATAAAATAGCAAATTAAAGCTTAAATAAATAATATTAATTATTATTAAATTAAAACTTTTAATTTTAAAAAGCTAGCAAAAAAAAAATATATAAAAAAAAGCTAACGTTAACTTAGTTTTTAAAAAAAAAATAATAAAAATAAACTATTAAAATAATAAATAAGCAGATATTTGGTAGCAATAAACATTTAAATATATAAAATAAAAATGTAATAAAAATTTATTAATTAAATAAAAAATATTTAAAGTTAAATTTGCTAAGCTTAATTTAGCTTATTAAAAATTATTTTATAAAATAAAAAATATAAAATAAAAACGTTTTATTTTTTTATACCGGGGCAGTTATTATATAATATATACGGTTTTATTTTATAAGCTGTTTTATTATATAAGCCGTTTTATATAAGCTAGGTTATATATTATAATATAAACATTTAATAAATATTAAATAAAAACTTTATTTAAAAGAATTATTATTTTGTTTATTTTTATTAGATTAACTAAGGTTATATTATTATTAATTAATAAAAAAGCATTTTATAAATAGGTAATATAATAGCTATAAAAATTTTTTAGTATAAAAAAGTTATTATAGCTATATTTATATTAGTTTTAACTTTATTATTAAATAATATTAAATTATTTTCGGTTTATATGCTCGCCGCTTTTAATTTTTTTTATTATATAAAGCTAAAAGCATTTATGTTAAAATAATATTTTTTATAAAGCTGTACATATTAATAACCGCTTTATTTATAATTAAAAAAGCAGCAAATAAACTAGTTAACGCCCGCTTTATTAAAATATTAGCATTAAAAACTTTAATAGCGGTTTTATAAAATATATTTATTAAAAATAAGTTAAAGCATATTAAATTATTGCTATTTTAGCTTTTTATATACTATAAATAAGTGGCAAAAGCTTTTTAAATTAAATAAGTATTTAATAAAAATATAAATAAATATTTAAAAAAAAAAAATATTATTAAAAAAAAAGGTTTTTATTTGCTTTTTAATAAAATATTATAATTTAATTAAAGCTTTTTTATTATAAAATACGGACTAGCTACCTTTAAACCGGCTTTTTAATTATAAAATCGATTTTTTTTTTAATATAACGCTACTTAATATATAAGCTTGCTTTATATTTTTAAAAAAGTTATTTATTATTTAAAAATATTTAAATAAATATTTTATTAAAAAATTTATTTATATTAGCACGTTTTTTATTATAACACCGGTACTGCTAATAAAAAAACTAAAAAGCGGTATTTAAATTTATATAAACTATTAAAAGTTTAATAATATTATAATAAAAAACCACTATTTTATTTTATTAATATAAAAAATATTAAATATTTTATACCGAGCTAAAGTTTATATAAAACTTAATATTATAGCAGCATTTAATTACTTTTAAATTATTTTTAAAAATAAATAAAAAACCGCGTTTATTATAAAGTTCGGCCTATTTAAGTGTATAATAATTAGTTTTAATATAATAAATGCTTTAAATTTTTTTTAATATTATATTAATAACGTTTTTTTTAATATTTTTAATTAATATATTATAATATATTTAAACGACATTTTAATTTATAATAATTTAAAAATAAAACACTGCTAATATGTATATAAAATTTTTTAAAAATTTATTTAAGCAGGCTTTACTGTCGATATTAAAAAATATAAATTTAATATTATAAAAATTAAATATTTTAATTTTATTATTTTAATAAAAAAAATTAGTATAAACTTTAATAAAATAAAAGCGATTTTAAAATAAAAATTACTAGCTATACTTTAAAATTTATAATATTTTATTAGCTTTATAAATTATTATTACTAATTTATTAAAAGCTTTTTATTTTTAATTTAATTTTTTATATAGTTTATAAATAAAAAGCAATAAATTAGCAAATTTACTGCGGCTATATAATAAACTTTTAATATTTTAAAAAAGTTATTTATAATAGCACTAGTGCTAGCTTATTATAACTTTAATAAACGGACTATAATTAAAATCGACGTTTTTAACTAAGCTTTAAACAAAGTATTATATTAAAATAATAAAGCGGGTATTTACTACCTAGTCGCCTTTTTTTTAGCTAAACATTTTTTAATAAAGTGTAATTATAAAATTTATAATAAAAAACTGCTCGCTATTATTAAAATATTTAAAAAATAGCGCTTAAAATTTTAAAGCTATAAAAATATTATTAAAATTATTATAAATTATAAAACTTTTTAATATTTTGCTATTATAAAGCTTTTAAATTAGCGCTAAATTTGCTAATTTAAATTTTTAAATAATTTTTAATTTAAAATTATTTATTAGCTAGGCTATAAAGCTATAGTTTTAAATATATTATTTTAATATTTAAATAATAAGCTAATAAATACTAAAAATATAAATAATAATAAAATAATAAATAAATTATAAACTTTTTTATTTTTAAACCGATAAACTATCCGCTTATTAAACTTTGCAGCGCTTTATTTTATATTTAATAGCGAACTAATAAACATTATTATTAATAAAGTTTATTTAAAGTTTTAATTAGCAAATATAATTATTAAGCTTTTATAACAGCTATAAACACGCCGTTTTTTTAAATAAATTAAAAAACAGTTTTATATTGCTTTTATTAACTATAAAATAAAACGAGGCTATATTTATATAAAAAAAAAACTTTTTATTTTTAACTATATAGCCGCTTAGCTAAAAATTATATTAAAAGCCTTTTTAAACTAGGTATAAAAAAAGCTTTCGTTTTTAAAAGCTAACTTTAAAACGGCTAATATAAGCGCTAAACCCGACTAACCGATTTTTATTAACTATAATTTTAATATATTAAATAAACTGCACTTTATATTAACAGGCTAAGCTTAAAGCGGCTAGCGCATAACGTACACCGCTCGGCAAAATTTTTTATTTTTTTAAATTTGTTATTATAACCGTTTATTTAAAAAGTCTGCTATATATATTAATATATTAAAATTATAAATAATAATAATAAGGTTTTATTTTATTTAGTTAATATTAATTTATATTATAACCGCTTTATTAGCACTTTTTATATATTATTTCGCTGCAAAGCTAATTTTAGCTATAATATATAATAAAATAGCATATATAATACCTAATTAAACAGTAGTTTAATTTTAAAATAATAAATTTTATTAATATATATAATATAAATATAGCTTTATTATTTTATTATAAATATATTATAAAACTTTATTATTAAATATATAAGCTAATATTAATAATATTTTTAGTGCTAAACTAGCATTTTTTTATTTTTAGTTTTTTAAACGTTTTTTTATTATTGCCGATTAAATTTATATAATAAAAAAGTAATAGCAGATATTATAATAATAATGTAAAAAAAGCAGGTATTATAAGCTAAAAATTTATTTATTAATTATAATTTTTAAACGCTATTATTTAAGCATTTTTTTATATAAAAAAAAAGCGGTTATATTTATTTTATTATTTTTATTTTAATAAATATAAAAAAATAAAAAAAATTAATATAGCAAAAATATATTTATATTAATTAAAGTTAATTATTAGTTTAAAAAAAAACCTGTTTTATTTATATAAAAAATCTATATATTTTATTAAATTTTTTAAATTTTTAATTATATTAACCACGTTTATTTATTTTATTAAAATATAAAAAAAAATTTTTTTATAAGCTTTAACTGCTGTTTTATTTAAATTATAAGCAAAATTTAAATATAGTTTAGCTTAGTATTTGCTGCATAATGTACCTTTAGCATTATAAAATATATTATCTGTTATATATTTTTAATTATAGCTTTAATATATTATATTTAAATATAAACTTATAATTAGCGTTTATTATAATATTTTTATTTAATTATTATTATTTTAGCATATAATTTTAATTTAAAAAATAAAATAAAATAAAAAAAAAAATTATAAATTATAATTTATTTTATAATCGTTTTGTTAGCACTTTTTATATATTATTTTGCTATAAAACTAATTTTATAGCTTATTATCGATAATTTTAAAATAGTTATTTATAATATTAGTTAATATAAAATATATAATAGCACCGCTATAAAACTTTTTTATTATTAAGCGCATAAGCTAGTATTAATAATATTTTTAGCGCTAAATTAATATTTTTTTATTTTTAATTTTTTAAACATTTTTTTATTATTATTAATTAAATTTATATAATAAAAAGGTATTATTAGTCTGTATAAAAGCGTAAATATAAATAATTTTTTATATTAAAATTTTAATTATAGCTTAATTATTTTTAAATTTATTATTATTTTTATTAATATTATATAAAATATATAGTTTGTTTTTTATATATAATAGCTTTTTATATATATATTAATATTATGTTAGCTTAATATTTTAAACTATTATATTTTTTAACTAGCGATTTATAAAAAAATTTAAAATATAAAAAAACTGCTAGCTATATTTATTATATAGCCGCTATAAAATTTTAATAAATATATTTTATATAATAAAAATACCGTTATATTTATAAAAAAACACATATAATTATATAAAAAACAGGCGGTTATAAAAAAAAAAATAATAATTAGCAGTAAAATAATTAGCGGCAAAATATTAAATTATTAACTGCAGCTAAAGTATTTATTAATTTTTAAATAATATAGCTTTTATATTTAAATATTTTTTTTTATTTATTTTTATTTTTAATTAAATTAATAACTAAAATGCGATAGCTTGTGCACCGAGTTTAATAAAATTTATATAAGCTTTTTTTTTTAAAATTAGCATTAATATACTATTTATAATATATTATTAGCATATATATTTTTTATAAGTTTAAATATTTATATTAAAAAAAGTATAAGCTTTTTAGTTAGTATTTAATATAAGTTTAATATATAAGCGGGTATTTCGTAAAAGTACGGTTATATAAATAAACGCTTATAAATTTAAACTGCATATAAGCTATATGCTAGCCGGACTATTTAATATTAAAAACTAATAAAAATAATATATAAAAATAATATTTAAAATAATATAAGTTTAAAAAATAATAAATAAATAATTTTTTATTATATTTAGATTAAATTATATATATATATATATATTATTATAAAAATAAAAATTATATAATAAAGCTTTATAAGCTATAAAATTATTTATTTATAATATATTATTAGCATATATATTTATTATAAGTTTAAATATTTATATTAAAAAAGCATAAGCTTTTTAGCTAATATTTAGCGTAAATTTAATATATAAATAAATATATTATAAAAATATAATTATATAAATAAACGCTTATAAATTTAAACTATATATAAGCTATATATTAGTTAGACTATTTATATTTATATTTATTTAATATTAAAATTTTTATTTTATTATAATTAATTTATAAAAAGCTTAGCTTTATATAATATAATAAATAATAAAAAGCTAGTATAATAAGTTTTTAATAATATTAGATAGTATAAAAATATTATTATAAAAATATTTTTAAATTTTTTATAAATTTAAAAGTTTTTTTTTTTTTTTATATTAATAATTATTAAATAAATTTTTTATATTATATATATATATTAAATTTAAAATTAATTTAAATAGCCAGCTTTTTATTGCCGCTTTTATTTTGCTTTTGTTTTTATATCGATATAAATTCGCTTTATAGTTATATTAAAAAGCCTAGCTTAAAAAAAGCTTTTAAAAAAATAGCTTTTTAGCTTTTTTTTATTATTTTTATAAAATAAAAATAAATAATTTTTATTAAAAAAATAATATAAATTTAATATTAAATTTTAATAAAATAAGATTTTTTTGTTTATTATAAGTGCAATATTATATATATTTACTATATTTATTATATAATTTAAATAAATTGTAATTAAAGCGATTTTATTTTAAATTTAATGTTAATATATTTTAATAAAATATAAATATATTTTATATTAATAATGTCGGCATTATTATTTTTAAATATATTTATTATATGTTTACTTATAAAAATAATAATTTTAGCGGCTATTATAACATAAATATATAGCTAATTTATATTAAATTTAATATTAATTTAAAATAAATTAACGTCGGCAATAATAACGCTGTTTATAAAGTTTAAAATATGTTTAATATTATATAAGCTGCTGTTTGCTAAAATTATATTAATTTTTAAATTTTTAAAAATTTTTATATCGCTAGTAATAAATAAGCGCAGCAAAAACGATATAAATTTACAGCTAATATTATATAGCTAAGCTTTATATAATTATTAAATAAATAAAAAATTAGCTTATTTGCTTTATTAGATTTTTTTATATAAATTTGCCTGCTAATAGCTTTATTTTTAATTTAAATTTAATTTTTATTGCTACTGCTGTTAAAGCTGCTGTCGCTGCCGCCGCTGTTTTTAAAAACGGTGCAAATTTAACTTTTGCTAGCGCTAAGCCTGCTGCTAAAACATATATAAAAAATAAAATTAATTATAATTTAAAATAATATATAAAAGCTTTAATTAATATAAAAAAATAAATAAAAAGCGCTTTAAATATAAAAAAGGTTTAATTTTATTTTAAATTTAAAGTTAGCATTAAAAATTTTTTAATAAAACTATTTAATATATTATTAGTTTATAAATTATAAAATTAGTTTTTTTTTTAATTAAATTTAATATTAATATATTTTAAATTTAAAGTTTTTTTATTATAATTTATAAAAATAATTTTATATTTAATTAATAACCCGGTTATATAGCTTTTTAAATATAAATTTATTATAAATTTATTTGCTACCGTTTTAATTATTTAATTTTTAATATAATAGCTTATTTAGTTCGAACTTAAGCTAAATATAGACTTTATATAACAGTTTTTTATATTTCGACTTATAATTTATATATAAAATTAAGCGAATATATAATATTAAATTATATAAATATTAGCTGCTTATATATAAGTTATTAACTATAATGCCATTTAAATATAATTTAAATAAAAAATAATATTAATTTAAAAATAAACCGTTTATTTATTTTTAACTTTTTTAATAAAATTATTTTATAATACCGTTTAATTATATTTAACGTTTAATAGCTAAATAGTTTAATATTATTTTTATTTATGTTTTTATTATAAATATATTAAGTTATGCTTTTATAAAAACTATAATTTAAATATGCTTTTTTATTAACGCTTAAATATAAAAGCTTATTTTTAAAAATTTTAATTATTTAAAATTTTAAAAACGCTTTATATAATAAATAAAATAAAAGCGCCGTATTTTATATATATTTTAAAATATTATTTTAATTTAATAATTTATTTATATGTTTAATTAAGCAAAACGGGGTTTTAATTGCTTTAATAACTATATTAACATTAAAGCAATTTTAGTTTATTTTTATATTATAAAAAAAAATTTAAAAATAGTTATTTAATATCGACGGCTATACTGCTAATTTAAATAAGCTTAAAGCATTTTATTTTTAAAGCTTATTTTTATTAGCGTTAATATAGGTTATTTTATTAAAGCAGAAAAACTTATATTATATTATTAAAAACGCGGCGTTTATTATTAATATGTTTTAAAAGTTTTTATTTTTTAAAGCTTTATTTAATATTAGTTTATTTAATAATTATTTTAAAATTAAAGCTTTTTTTAAAAGCTTTTTTTTTTATAAAAATAAATATATAGCTTTTTAAACTAATTATTTAATATGCGAGCTTTTAAAAACTGCAGTATTAAATTTAAAGTTAATATAAACTAAATATAAAGCTAATAAATATATATTTATTATTAAGCTTTAAATTAATTTTTAAGTTTTTTTATATATTTTATTATAAACGTATAATGCTAAATTATTTTTAAAAGCCGGCTATAGCATTATTTTATATAATATACACCACGTTTTATATAATTTTATAGTCGATTTATAATTATTATAAGTTTTTTTTATAAGCTTAACATATAATAGCTATATATAATTATTGCTATAACTAAAGCTATATTTATTAATTTATATTATAAATTTAAAAAAAAGATTTTTTTTAATAGCTATTATAATATAAAGCATAAGTTAATAATTATTATAAATTTAGCTTAAAATAAAGCATTAGCTAAGCTATTATTTTTTAATATAATTTATTTAATTTAAAAGCAGATATTATAGCATACAGCTAATATAAAGATTTTATAAAGCAAATTTAATAAAAGCAAATTTTTTATTAATAAATTTATTAAATCGGCTTAAACTATTATATTGTTTATATAAATTATTATTACTTAAAACGTTTAAAAAAAGTGCTATTATTAAAACGTTATTTAAATTATTATTATTTTAAAAATATTAATATTTAAACCTGCCTCGCTTTTAAAATATAAATAGCTATATATTTATAATTTAATAATTAAAAAGTGTTTTTTTTAATTATTTAAAGCTAAATTGTTTTTATATTAAAAACCGCTAATATTATAGCTTAAAATATTAATAAATAAATGCGCTATATATTATTTACTGCTTATTAAAAAATAGATTTTATTAAAATCGATTAGCAAATTTTATTATTAATAAAAATTAGCTAAAGCTAATTTAATTAACGGTTATATCGATTATAAGCTAAATTTAAATAATATTGCTTATAAGTTATAAAAAAATAGCTTTTTAAATAGCATTACTATTAAATAAAACTTTAAATAGCCGGCTAAACATTTAATTTTTTATTAAAATAAGCATATTTTTAATAGCGCTTTAAATATTAAATAGTTAATTTTATTAAGTTTTTTTTTAAAAAGCTACGCTTATATTATAATAATATCGATTTTAATTTTAAAAATTTTAAAATATATGCTTTTTTTATTTTTAGCTAAATTTAAAATTAAATTTAATATTTTTAATAGCTAGGCATATTTTTAATATACTATAAATATAAAATAAATTTAAACCAAAGCTAATATAAATATAAAATTATTTAAATAATAAATAAGCTTTATAAATATAAATAATGCTTTTAATATTTAATAAAAGCTTTTTATAAATAGATTAAATAAAAACGGCATAGTATAAAGTTTAAAAAAAAAGCAGTTTTTATAAAAAAACCGGCTTTTTTATTTAAACCCGAATAGCTAATAATATAAATATGCCATTAATATAAAGCAAAAAGCGTTTTTAAAGTTTTTTTTAATTAAGTATATACTTTTATTAAATTAATAAACCATTTTAAATATATGCTAAATTATCGCATATTAAAATGTGCTATAATTAAGCAAAATTTAGTTATTAATTAATTTAATTTTTAAAAATAAAAAGTAGTATATATATTTTTAGTTTTTATTTGCTTTTATAACTAACTTTAATAAAAAATATAATAAGCTATTTAAATTAGCTATTTTTAAAATATAATTTAAAGCTAAATTTAATATAATTTAAGCTTTAATTATTAAATAGTTTTTATTTACAAAATATAAATTATTTGCTTTTTTTAAAAATAAAAAATTAAAACAGTTTAATAAAACTTTATATATTAAAATTTTTTTAATTATATTATTTAAATCGTTTAAATAAAATTAAAACGTTTTTAATTAATATTTAAATTAAAAAAAAAACGGAAATAATATTAGCTGTTTGTTTTAATTATTAAATGTTTGGAATGCTAAAACTATATTTACTAGTAGCTGCAATAAAAAAAAAAAAAACTTTTAAATTATTAATATAATTAATAAAAACTTAAATATAGTTTAAAATAAATATAAATTTTATTTAAATTTAAAAAGTTTTATTAAAGCTATTGCTGCTAATATTATGCTTATTTTAATTAATATAAATTTATTATTTTATTTTTTTTTAAAGCAGTTTTTCGCTTTATAATTATTTTTATATTATTTATAAACGTGTTTATATATATATCGGCTTAATTTAAAGCTTTAAATATAGTTATTATTATTTTATTAAAAATAAATTTAATTTTTTTTGCTTATTAAAGCTTTTATAAATTTATTACTAGCTTTATTTAAATTAAATATAGGTTTTATTAAAGGCTTTTTTATTATATAAAGCTTAAAATAATTATATTTTTATTTATAATTATATTTAAACTATAGGGCTGCTATATAAAAAATTATTAAACAGTGCTTTATTTATAAAGTAGCAAATAATATTATCGGTTTTATTTTATATATTATTGCTAATTTATATATAATTTAAATAAAGTCGTTTATTATAAAAGCTATATGCGGCTGTAATTCGAACAATTTATAATATATTAATATAAACATTAAAAAGCAGTAAATTTAAACGCTAATATTTAAGCTATACACCTTTGGTTTTAATAAGGCGGCTTTTATTATAATATTTTTAGTTTAGCTTATATATAATGTTATAATTATATTTAAAGTATATATAATGTTAATATATAGCTTAATAAAGTTTATTAGCTCGAATTTAATATAATAAATTATTATAATTTATTTTTAATTTATATTAAAAAAAGCTTTAGCTATTATTTAAATAATAAAAAATAATTTATATAATTTAGCAAATTTATATATTTTATTTAAATTTTAAATTTAAATTTTAAATATTAATAAGTTTTTAAGCCGTTTTTATTTTTTTAATTTTTATTTTTTAAAATTAAAGCGTTTTTAATATAGTTATAGCTTATATATATAAAGTGCCTTTTTAAAAAAAACTAAAGTTTTAAATATATTAGCTCGGGCATATTTTTTAGTTAGCTAGCGCAGGCTATTATTAATATAAACTTAGACCAAGTTTAAGCTTAAAATAATAATTTCGTTTTTTATATAAAATTAATTATTAAAATTAAATAAAGCGTTTTTTAAGCTGCTAATACATTTAAGGTTAGCTGTACAGCCGTATTTTTTAATATATTTTTAGCATAATAAAAAAATATAATTAGCTTAAAATAAAATAATAATTTTAATATAAAAATATTAATTTAATAAAGCTTAGCTATAATTTTAAATAATTTTTTATTATATTTATATCGAATTATATATATATATATATTATTATAAAAATAAAAGTTATATAGTAAAGCTTTATAAGCTATAAAACTATTTATAAAATAAAAAAAGCTTTTTTTTTTTTTATTTTTAAAATAACTGCTTTTTATTTTATAGCTTAAACTATAGCACTAAACTATAATATTTATAATTATTAATTTTTTAGCCGTACGTTTAATATAAACGTTAAAAAAATGCTTTTAATATTAATAAGCTAAGCTTAAAGCGGCTAGCATATAATATATACTGCTTAATAAAATTTTTTATTTTTTTAAATTTATTATTATAATTTAATTAAAAAGTCTGCTATATATATTAATATATTAAAGTTATAAATAATAATAATAAGGTTTTATTTTATTTAGTTAGTATTAATTTATATTATAACCGCTTTATTAGCACCTTTTATATACTATTTCGCTATAAAGCTAATTTTAGCTGCAATATATAATAAAATAGCATATATAATATTTAATTAAATAATAGTTTAATTTTAAAATAATAAATTTTATTAGTATATATAATATAAATATAGCTTTATTATTTTATTATAAATATATTATAAAACTTTATTATTAAACGCATAAACTAATATTAATAATATTTTTAGCGCTAGACCAGCATTTTTTTATTTTCGATTTTTTAAGCGTTTTTTTACTATTATTAATTAATTAAAAGTCGACTTTAAAAAAATTCGCAAAAAATGCAATATTATTAACAAAAGCGCTATATAAATTAAATTATTAACTATAGCTAAAATATTTTTTAATTTTTAAATTATATAGCTTTTATATTTAAATACTTTTTTTTATTTGTTTTTATTTTTAATTAAATTAATAATTAAAATATAATAGCTTATATGCCGACTTTTTTTTTTTTTTTTTTTAAAGTAACTGCTTTTTAATTTATAATAAATGTTAAAAAATATTTTTAGCGTTAATAAGCTAAACTTAAAACAGCTAGCATATAATATATATTATTTAATAAAATCTTTTATTTTTTTAAATCTGCTATTATAATTTAATTAAAAAGTCTGCTATATATATTAATATATTAAAATTATAAATAATAATA
>MU392380.1:0-17063 GCA_022578495.1 Nemania sp. NC0429 | reverse complement strand
AAGAGACTACTTCGTAGATACCAGTACTATCATCTTTAAACCAGATGGATGAATTAACATTTGGGAACCTGATCACGGAAGCCGCGTATACCTACCTCCCAAGTTCTAGCTGGAGATACCTATTGGATGTGGTACAAGTACACCACGATCCATGTATCTCCCTAGGTAGATGTACTTACATGTACGATTAGGTACGAGATAAGAGGGGAGCATAAAAGTAGAGTCTCCTAGCTTCTAAGTATCTATTCGAAGCTTTTATCTCTAGAACAACGACAACAGGCGCCTGAGTACTGCTAAGAGGTAGCTGCAGGTACTTAACACATGAAAGGAGGTACGTGAGTCAGAAGTACTTATGTAGAGACCCACTTGTCTCAGTAAGTATGTACCTACATTACCTATTTAAAGGTAGGTACCACCTACCTGCCCTACCTACCTACATCATTGCCTACTTGAGTAGAAGCTCAATAGAGACTCGATGACATTTTTTGGTCACATTGCCATCAACAACAGCAAAATAACCCTCAGCGGTGACTGAGACCACGGTATCGACCATAATCACACAAGCGAACCAGAATTATCGCATGCGTTGTCGCCTGCATCATTCTCTCAGCACCTGCTGCTACACCACCGCTGCTGCCACCGCTGCCCCAGTTGGCCTGTCCCGACGGCCTCTTCCGACGCGAGACTCGGCTGCATTCATGCCCATCACTGCTCCTGGAAATCTCTGTTCTCGTCGTTGCGCTGCTCGTCTCGAGTGGTGGGATGTCTAGAGTCTTGGCTGAAGTAGTGGCATAATTCTCCAGCTAAACGTCAGCTAAATATCAGCTTCGCCGCCCACCGTTACACTCTTTCCTTCTCCAAGGACCCTCTTTAAGACGACTGGCTCGGGGTTGCTGGGGTCGCTGGGCTGTTATTTATCCCTAACAGCGTACCCTGAGCTCCTCCGCAGCTCGCCGTGACCGGTGAATCTCGACGGCAGCGACGCGACGACTTTTCCACAAACCACACAAGATGGATTACGGAAGACTTCGGGCTGCGGCCCTGCAAGACGGAGAAGACGAGGAGGCGGTCACCGTCGATACGAGAGCATTGATAGACAAGGTACTCGCGCGATACTCGGGAGAGTGGACGACCTTGCGAGAACTCATCCAGAACGCCGCCGATGCCCAAGCCACCACCGTCAAGATCAAGTGGGAGACCCTGCCCTCGACACAAGTACCCCTCCCACCCATGGCCGATCGATCCGAGATATTGAAGCATACACTCACACATCACACCCTCCGTCGTCTTGTTGTCCAGAACAACGGCCAGCCCTTCACAAAGACGGATTGGAGGAGGCTCAAGAGGATAGCCGAAGGAAATCCGGACGAGACCAAGATCGGTGCATTTGGTGTTGGATTCTACAGTGTCTTTGCCGACTGTGAAGAGCCCTTCATCAGTTCGGGCAGCGAGGCCATGGCCTTTTACTGGAAAGGGAATGCGCTCTTTACCAGGAAGCTGCAGCTTACTGCGGCTCAGCGTAGTCCAGATACTGCTTTTGTCCTTGATTACCGGAATACAACCACCACGCTACCCAACCTGCTCTCCGTGAGCCAGTTCTTAGCCACAAGCTTGACATTTGTTGCACTGCAAAACATCGAGTTCTGGATAGATGACAACAAGATCCTTTCTTTACAGAAGAAAGCTAGCCCCAGCGCGGATGTGGCCATCCCAAGAGACATGGAGATGACCACAAGAGAACGTCTCATGACGGTCCAGAGCGTTGACCGCTCCAGTGCCCAAATCGATGCTTTGTATATGAACGCCATAGCATGGAAGCCTCAGGTAGCTGTAGCAAAAAGCGAGGGCTATGGGTTGGGAACTTCCGAAATGCCGTCACTCCGAAGCTTTTTCTCTCGGCTCACAGTTACCTCATCGAAGGCTGCAAAGGCGGCGAGAGAGGAGAAGGTTCTCCAAGCCGCTATTTCTGAGGACATCACCACACTATCCACGTCAAGCATTTTTATTCGAGTCACTACAGGTGCCATCGTGACATCCGTTGACGCTACCTTTGCATCCGAGTTGGAAAGGGCAACCAAAAAACCTCCGCCAAAGCTCACGAAACTGTCTGTCATGACATCTTCATATGATGAGACAAAGGCATCCGAGAGTTCGCAGGGGTCTGGGGTGGTGCCTGCGGCTACGGATGTTTTTGCTTCCGTTCTACCAAGTAAAAAGGGTGGGCGTGTCTTTATTGGATTCCCGACAACCCAGACAACTGGTGGTGGTATGCACATCTCCGCCCCTTCTCTGATTCCGACTGTAGAGCGTGAAGCTATCGACCTGAACGCGAGATGGGTTCGGACATGGAATTTTGAAATGCTACGGGCGGCAGGTATCATGGTACGGCTATCTTTTGCGCATGAGATGGCCGAGCTCCAAACAAAACTGCAAAGAGCCGCGCAAGCTGCGGGTACCGGAATTACTTCGAAAGAGACAGCTGTTTGTATACCCGATGCTCTGCATATCCTCAACGCATTCAACTTCAGCGAATCTACTCCGAGTGCCTATGTTTCCCAGACGATTGAGGAAGCGTTCTGGACAGCCTACAAAAAGCCATTTGTGGAAATATATAGCACACAGGGGGTCCTTCCGTCAAGTAAAGTCCGGCTTAGTTCTCAGGAATTAGGCAAGTTTGTTGAGGGTATCGCCGTGGTCCCGCCAGAGCTAGAAACAGTTAGTTTTGTGCGGAAGTTGATTGACTTCGACTTACTCTCGCAAATCACCGTTGCTGATATACTCGACACGCTTTCAGGAAAACCGCTAACACAAGCTCAACTCCCCCATTTTATTCAATGGCTAGCGAAGAAAACCTTACAAGGCGACCTCGATTCACCGAGCCGTGATCGACTGCTTGATGTTGCCGTTGCCATAATCAATAAAGTGGATGATCGCAGCCATGGCGATATTATCGCGCTTGGGAGCATCCGGAACTTTATGGTCACGCAAAATATCCCCTCTGACTTACCACTTCCACCAACAACAATCCCCTACGAATACACAAAACTGTGTAGTGCTCAGGAGCTACGAGCACTTTCTTGGGAACCCTTAGATCTCTCTCATTGGGTCAAATTCCTGATCGAAACTCGATCCAACAGGCCTCCGAACCAAGACATCACTAAATCCCCAGAATTTGCGGTTCGTGTTCTATCCGTAATATCTAAAAGCTGGGAAAACCAAAGTCAACTCTCAAAAGATACTACTGTGTCGCAACTGAGGGCTCATACGGTTATGCCCACGAAACTAGGGATGAGGAAACCGACAGACTCGTTTTTCCCGTTCGTGAAGCTATTTGACGATCTTCCAACTATAGAATGCCCGCTGTTGAAGGAAAAATTTCTCTCTGCAATCGGCGTTCGAAAGACGGTCGATCTGGAGACGATATTCAAGCGCTTGCTGAACCCTTCTCTAGAAAAAGATGGCTCTGGGCAGGCAAAATGGAGCCACGTCGAACTGATCAAGTACCTGGCATCAGTTCGTAATGATATCCCAGGTGATGACCTTATTAAACTGCGTCAATCTCAAATCTGTCCTGCTGAGGCCGGCCCTGCGGGTAAAGAAGCCTCTCAATCGAGTCCGAAACTATACAAGATTTCTGAACTTTTTGAACCAAATCGCCTACTACGACCGCTCAAATTAAATATCATCCAGTGGCCTGGCGGTGGTCTCAATCGTGGATCACAGGAAGGAAAATTTCTTATTGATCTTGGCCTACGGATGCATCCTTCTGCCCCTGAACTAGTGGAAATGATGTCTTCGTCAGACCCTGAACTTCGAGGAAATGCCATGACATATTTTGTTACCTATTACCAAGTCAATGGCTATAGCGCTTTCAACATCGCAGCGAGTAGTAGAGCATTCCTTCCGCTCCAAGGGGATTCCAAAAAGCTTGTTTCGCCTGCTGCATGTTTTACGAACGAGGCGGCCGCTATTCTAGGCTTCAACATCTTGAAAAAGGAGCTTCATATTGACGCGCAGAAATTTGGAGTGTCGAGAAATCCGCCGATTCTTGACTGTGTCCATCGCCTCATAAATGACCCTCCTAAGTCCCACCAAGACGCCATTCCTGTTTTCCAATACTTCTCAAGCCGCCTCAACGAGCTGACTAGCATCGCCGCGAAGAGTCTTGGCAACGCTCCGATTGTACCGGTGACGCGAAGACCTCAAGCATCAAGCATCTCGTCTCCAGGAAACTCCGAGGACAAATCAGGTGCTGTAGTTCACTTGAGCCCACGTCTCTGTTATCTCGGGAGCCCAAACATATATGGAGATATATTTGATTTCGTCGACTTCGGGCAATCCGCGAACTCGTTTCTCTCAGCGTGTGGTTCGAACAACGAACCCACCAAACTAGAAATCGCCCAACTAGCAGCAGGAGAGCCTGCGCGACTTCTTAGCATTCTAAAGAGCCCTGATAAGTATTTAAGCTTGCTTCGATCGCTAGCAGCTGACATGCCAACTATAAAGAGGGATAAGGACCTATGGCGAAAAATGAAGACCGCACCCTTTCTTTTAGGTTTCAATGAGATCACCAACAGTTCCAAAGGGAAAGCAACGGGACAGGAAGAGGATGAGGAAGCTGTCCGGACTTATCACCTCGCAGCTCCTTCCGATATTGTCATCCTCGATGATTTCATAAGCTACAGGCTTTTTAAAGACTTCTTGAAATGTGCCCCCGAAGAGGACATACTGGAATCCTTTTACCACGCACTCGGCTCCCCGACCCTGTCGACAACAGTTCAAGAGGACTTGAAGATTGGCCCACACAGCGAGAAGCAAGATAGTGCAGTTTGGCTACGGAAACATGTAATCGAGCGGTCTAAGCTCTTCCTTCACGAGTATGCCAAGTATGCGCGGGATAACATAAAACATGATGCCAAATGGCTGGAGAAGAACATCACGGTGTTGGCTGTGCGGTCTCTTGCGCTTCGTCGGTCGCTTCGGGGGTCTGGTCAATTCCATGCAGAGAAGAGATCAGCAGCCAGCAGCCAAACAAAGGTGGCCGGGTGGGTGCTCTATGCCGCCTCGGAATCGTCTCGTCCAGATATGTATCAGGTTGGACAGGCAGTATGCCATGTCATTTTAAATCGACCATCTCAGCAAGCATATGCAACCTTTGAGCCGTTCCTTAATCTAGATCTACTGAACTTGAAAGCACGCGGATATAATGTTGATCGCATTCTCCGAGCAAAAGCGGCAGAGGCTAGGATCGCCGAAGAGGAGAGACGAAAGGCCCTCGATGCAGAGCAAGCTCGAATTAAAGAACGAGAACAAGAGTTTATAAGGCAAAGCCAACCTTCCACGAGTACTGTAGCGGTTTCTCCGCGAGCAAAGAACATGACCCCCCCTCCACGTATGCCTGGTGGCTTCCATTCTCTAGATGATGACGACATACCACCTTCGCCGCCTCAGCCTTTACAGAGTAGAAGAGGAAGAGGGCTCCTTTCTAACCTCTCGAGGCGGTTTGGTTTTGATTACGATGACGAGGCTGATGAGAAGTTGAAAGACTTTGTGGATCCTACGGAAGATTCCGGACACCCCTTACCCGTTAAGCCATCACCCTCTGGCCCGAAACGTAACGATGGACAAGAATGGAAAGTCACCAATCCGGCAATTGTGCAAGAGAACCTGCTGAATGCCACCAGATCAGCAAGAGCTTATGATTCGTCGTCATTATACTCCCCACCAACAACTCAAGAGGTCAAAGAGCAAGCTACCTATTGCGATGATACAACCTCTCAAAATGTTACCTACCTAGCGGATGCCTCAAATGGAATGCGTGTATTCGTGTCTAATACACCTCATCTCCAGACCGGGTCATTCCTGTCTTCAAATCACGCTATGATCAACTCTTTCGCGTCTCTTCTCCAGGACGTTTGCCACGTGTATCTGATTCCTAAACATGTTGTGCACATATTTTATGATGAGGGCGGCAGCAGCATTGCCTTCAACCGCAAAGGTAGCATTTTCTGCAACTTGCGCTTTTACATGCAACTGCACGGAGCAAGTCGGGGGACTCCCGACGGAAAGGCTGCCGCGGCCGTCTGGTGGTGGGTTGTTGTGGCTCACGAGCTCGCACATAATATCATCCAACTGCACAATGCAGATCACAGCTTCTACACGTAAGCGTCTCTCCATTCTCTTGTTTCTGCTGAGAGGCAACTTTCCGCGTAGCTAGCAACTAATTCGATTATTTGATCACAGGGAATCTTTCGTCCAGTCGACTTTCTCAAGGATGATGTTTCAGGCTCTAGAATATGCGAAGCCTGGTTCGCCTGGGATGGCTGATCAGCCTGGCCCATCTGGCCTGCAGGCGCCGTTGATACCAGAGAGACGCACCAATACGCTCCCGGCACCGCCAGATGCCCCGCCGCCTTATCAGGAGCGTTAGAGAGAGCAGCCGAAACAATGATTGCATTCGCCGGCAGGAATAGCATGCGAATGCGAATGGGTGGCTTTTGTTTCTCTTACAAGCAAGCAAGCAAGCATGTTACCGGAGTCTGATGCTCGCTCCTTTCTTTCTCCTCGCTCGCCGAGAAATCTTTTGCTCAATTCGTTATAGAATACGAGACTAATGAATGAATGCTCTGCCCGACGCAGGATGGAGCACGATGTACATGTTAGATTACACTACACTAAGGGGTGGCAGGCAGACTTGATAGCCGGCACTTAGAACTCGGAGTTAATGATAGAGGCGCGAATGATTTTTATTTTCTTCTTCTTCTTCTTCTTCTTCTTCTTGTCTTTTAATTGAGGCAGTCAAGTTGCCTATGATGTGAATTGCCGAGTTATTTATTTACGCTATGTTGTTTGAAGATGACAAAATCTTGATACATCTATACTACTTCAGCGGACCGATCGCCTGATACAACTGAACTTTAACCCGTTTTGTTGAGGCATTTGGGGGGATAATGATGAGTGTGGCATATTCGATTCTCCGATCTCAATTGCATATACAACCAACGTAGCAGATTGGTATATGGCCGTTGACAACCAACAAGGCCACCAGTCTATTCCACGTAATCCCGAATCCAACCTTGCGTGGGGTATCGTATCTCTAGTGTAGTGCGGACTTTATCAATCACTCCGTAACCCATCCTCTACCCGGGATCTTCCTCTGCGTGACCTTCCTGACGGGCAGCGGCCACCCCTGGCCACCCGTGCCCTCGGCTCTAAGGTACGGCACGACCCAGCACTCCCGCGTCGAGGCCCCGGCCCCAGCCGCAGCCTGGACCTCCTTGATGGGCTTCCCGTAGGTGAGGAGCGGCGTGCCCTTCGCCAGCGCGGAGAGCTGGGCCCCCGTGACGTCCGCGAGCGCCAGCATCCTCGTCTTGGGTTTCTTGACGCCGACACTGCCGATCGGACCGGATGCGGACGAGCGCTGCAGGCCGCTGTAGACGACGTATTCCGGGAGTTCCTGCGGGCTGTGGTGGGCGAGGTTGCTCGAGGGGTGGATGAACACGGCCCTGTCTATTACTGCGTCATCGGCGGCGGCGCTGGAAGCGGAGGCGCCGGAGGTCTGGAGCGGCTGGAGCGGGAGATACGGCACGTCTATCGCGCGCCGGGGCTTGCGGTGCATCTCCGGCGGCACCGGTGCCAGGTCTCCGCGAATCGCGATCTGGTCGATGAAGCCCGCCGCGACCATCTGCTTCAGCGCCACGACCTGCTTTGCGCTGGGTCGGTCCAGCCGCTCCTGGAATGTCAAGTTCGCGAATGCCGGGATGTCCTTTTGCAGTAGCGCCGTTATCTGCTTGCGCAGTTTTTGCGTCTCCTGCAGAGCCTTGAAACGGACGAATCTCGAGCTGCACCACGCCTCTGAGGGTGAGTGCGCGAACTCGCCTACGACTTGTAGCAGTTTTATGGCGTCGGATGCGTCGTCTAGCGAGCGGAAGTTGCGATGGACTTCGTTGTATTTCCGCCGAGCTTGGGCTTGGGCATTTTCCGCGGCCAGGTCCTCATTTGTTCTGAACTTTTTCCTGCCGCCGTCTTCTTCTTCTCCTTCGTCCTCTTGCGAGGGGATTACCTGCGACTCGGGGCGGAAGATTTCCGCCACGGACAGACCTGCGACTAGAGCGATCGTATAGGGGAGACAATCGTGAAGATGACCAACTAACAAGATGCGAGAGAAGCGTGGCGGAAGGGGAAGTTTGCTCATTGTTTTTCCGATCTGAGTTGCGTGGCCATCCGGGGTGATTGCTGAGATATATTGCAGAAGTTTCTCTGCCTTGGCTAGGCTGTGTCGGTCGGGGGAAGTCGGGAAAGGGAAATTCACCACGTGCTTCAGGTTCATCGCCTTAAGCTGGAGAACGACTCCTTCTATTGGCATCTTCAAGATTTCAGGATCTGCAAATTCCCTAAAATCCCTCTCATAGACGGCTGAGGAATAAAGCCGCCAAGTATGTCCTGGAGCAGTACGTCCTGCTCTTCCGGATCGCTGGTTTGCGCTGGCTTTGCTTATGAAGCCGATTTCGTAGCGTTGCACCCCTGTGTTGGGATCAAAGACACGCTCCTTGGATCTCCCACTATTATTGTTAACTAGAAGGAACAAACCAAGGCAACACTTTAACGCGAAGAGGATATGTCTGTGCTTACCAGTCTATGACGTATTTTACTCCCGGTATTGTCAGAGATGTTTCGGCAACATTTGTTGCCAGTATAATAGAGCGCGACCCCTTGGGCGGCTCTTCGAAAACTCGCATCTGCTCTTTAGTAGGTAGGAGAGAGTACAAGGGTAAGATATGCATCTTGAGGGGCACCGCCTGCCCAGTCTCATTAGGCACGTCAAATTCAGCCTCTTCTTCCTCATCTATATCTTGTTCATCCCCAATGAATGGTAGCTCATCTAGTTCGGTGCCCATAACATCGTCGGTCTCTCCGAATTCGATATCCTCGACTTCCAATGGCCCATCATTTGCTGAAAAGCGGACTTTCTGGTAGGACGCAGATTTCAACCCTGTCGAATGGAGCTTTAACTTTTGACTCAGCCTAGATATTTCATTATGTCCAGTAAGAAACACAAGCATGCTCCCAGGAGGAAGCTTGCGGTGTCCGCGGATTATCTTGTTGAAAGCTTCATCAACATAGTCATGTTGTGTTCTTCTGGAGAAATGTACGGTCACAGGGTACTGCCGGCCCTCGATATCGAGAACTGGGGGTGGGGAGGGAAATAATGTGGAATTGGTAACGTCGCTTATTCGAAGGGTTGCAGACATAACTAGACTCCAGTTAGTTATTGCCCTTTCGACGCAGCCCAAGGAAGATTGACAGAACACAAGGCTATGAAAGCAGAACAAGAGCAAATGTTACATCGAAATTTACTCACTAATTAGTTTTAGGGGAGATATTTTCGGATCTTCAACACTCATTTCCTCTCTTAATTTCACCGTTCGGCTCAGCATTCCAATTAAGATGTCTGTGTTTAAACTCCTCTCATGAGCTTCGTCGATGATTACAGCAGAGTAATTCCGCAGGGAGATATCATCGCCAATCTCCCTGAGCAAGACGCCATCAGTTACGAACTTTAGTCTAGTCTTCTCGCTAGCAGTGCCCTCAAATCGGATTTGGTATGCGACTGTGTCAGAATAGTCTCCTAGTTCTGTCGACACACGCTGGCTCACAGACACTGAATTACACGGGTCAGTAACGCTACCCAGAACCCACTAGAATGGGATGTAGGGATCAACTTACCTGCGGCAACCTTTCTGGGCTGCGTGACTACGATTCGGCCTGGCGTGGGGGAGTTTGGAGAACCGTATCCTGCCTCGAAGAGCATCTGAGGGACCTGGGTACTCTTTCCGGATCCCGTGGCACCGCAGGTGATGACGACATTGTTGTTATGGATTGCCTCCATGATTCTTTGCTCCTCTGCCACGACGGGAAGCTTAAGCCTGGCCTCCTGTATGTCAGGTTTCCTTTCGACAACGACACTAAAAGCTTTTCTCCCGGTGTCTTTTGTTGGGAGAAGCTCCAAAGGCAAAGGGTCCCTCTCAATAGGCCTTGGCTTGAAGTTCTCAGGTATTGGGATGTTGAGAACAGCAGTTCCGTTCCCGCTGGGTTCATAACCGAGGGCCGAATTCCTCTGTTGATGGGCCCACGCTTTGAACGCAGATGACCGGTTTCCCGCGGTGTCCCTGCTATCATCGTCTTCGTCGTCTTCGTCTTCAGACGATGAGGCATCCTCGTCGCTTGTGCTTTCATTTTCTGAGATGCTTGCTGATTGATCATCTGAGCTGTCTTCCGAGTTCTCTTCCGAATCGTCAGCTGGAGCGTCATCTGAGCTAAAGCCATTCCACTCATCCCCATCTTCTATTAGGTCATCACTAGGAGGTTCTGGGGGGGTTCCCAGTGTAAAATGTGGCTTTCCCGAGATTTTCGACTTCACGCCGCCCCTTTTCTGTCTTTTCCGCAACACAGGCCTCCCTTCGTCGTCTAATTCCAAAGGTCGTTTGAGACCAGAGCCAGCCACAGCCGACGAAGCTATAGGTTCTGCTGTTGCTGCTGCTGCTATTGCTGCTTCTGATGTGTCAGCCACCTTGGTTTTTGATGGCTTTTCATTGTGTTGAAGTGATACTCTCTCTTCCCCCGCAGGCTTTTCGCTTTTAGAGTCCTCATCCTCGGAACAGTCCATGGAATTAGCCCTGGGCTGGAATAGTATGTCTTCGTGTTGAGCGATACCAGCAGCTCGCTCTCTCAGCGCGCGACTCATCATCTCACGTTTGGTCTCCTTAGCAACCCCAAAATTGCGGCTGCTCGCGAAGAGACTTGTATCTATCTGATTAGCGGCCAGCTGGGCCAGGAGAACTCGATTCTCATCCTTTGCCAGTTTTTTCTCGATGTACTTCTCGAGACGCTTGGCTTTTTTGCTGCTCATTTTGGCATCCCCTTTCAATTCGGCTTTCATCTGGGCTTTTCTGGCCTCCTCGGCCGCCCTTTTCACGTCCGGTACGATTTCCACCGCATTACTGTCGGCCTGAGGAGTCGCAATAGCGCTGTTTTCATCGATGCTCTTCTGAGCCTCTAGGGCTTCGCGCGCCCGAACCTTGTGTTTCCTCTGACGAGGAACGAATTTCTTGGCCATCCTCGTCGACGTAAGAGGGGGAGAGGAGGAGGAGAAACGGAGTTATGGAATGAGAATTTCCGCTCAACTTCCAGACGACTTCCCGGTCACTATTTATAAACCAAAGGAGACAAAGCTTTTGATTAGTCGGCTTAAATCATTGGATTCATAAAGGTTAGACGGTATACGGTATAAGACAGTGGAAATATTCAATGCATCTAAGAATCACCTTGAAATTTTGACCGCCTGGCAGAATGATTAGGCTCTCGCTGTAATAGGCTTAGTGCATGTAGTGGACTCTTTGCTACCAACGAAGTGCATGTACATATACCTAGACCCACCAGCTAGGTGGTACTTAAGTAAGGACCCACTTTCGATAATCTATACTTCGTACCTAGTCACTCTCAAACCATCACAATCCCGTCACGTACTGTTCAGCGTTACCTAGAAACGAGTTCTTCGTCATCCCGGACGGCTGTCGAAACTGTCTCGACTCTTAAAAAGGACGGGAGAAAGCAAGAAGCAAAACAAAAACGAAAACAAAAAAATCTTTCCGCGTGACCAACATCATGGAGCCGGTTCAGGTGATTGACGAGCCGTTTCCTGCAGCATCCAAGCATGCGACGGGCCAAATCGACGGCGTATCTACTGAGGCCACTGCTCTGTTCTTTGCCGATAGAATCCTCGTAACTCTCTGCCAAGAAGGCAGACTCTCGCAATGGGTAGGCTTCCCAATAGAACGAATGCACTTGCGCGGCGTCCCTTCTAACCCCGAGCTCCAGATTCAAGTACCCTTATCCGCACCGTCCCCGGCGGCCGTCGACATGGCGCTTGCCAATGAGAGTCTGCTGCCCATGGCTCATCTCACTCCAAAAACTCTGCTGGGCGGCGGTGGTGAGGAGCGTGAGTCGTTGGCCCAGCTGTACGCTGCTCAGATTGCCAGCTACATTGCGAGGCGCAACGCCGATGAGCGTCGCACCCTGGTTGTTGGCCTGGGTCTACAGAGGCTTCGGCGCGACCGGGAGGCCTTCTTTGACGTGCTTGAACTCATTCAGAAGGTTTTGTGACAGGTACCTATCTAGAATAAACTGAAGAGCAAAATACCCAAGCCAGCCCCAGCCCCATATTGCTATCGAAAGCGAGGGAGGTCCAGGATTATCCGGCCACGACAACCGCACTGGGAGCCATCGACTTCTTCTCCGCCTCCTTTTTTACAAAGGCCTCCCTCTCCATCTTGAACCGCATCTGACACCCTATTGACCATTAGCACCCGGTTTCTTGCGGCAGATCCAGGCCACTACCTACAATCGCCACATGAAATTGGCTCGTATTTGGCCGGGTTCGACTCAGAAGTGCATGAGGGTACGACGCTCTCGACGCAATTGAAGTTCAAGCCTGAGACTCATTAGTCAAGCAAACATCACGGCGGGGAAAGTCAGACGCTTACCAAAGAAGAAAGGCATCGATACTCGTTCTTCGGTAGACTCGTTCGTAACCCGATGGACTGTGGACTTATAGATGTCGTTGCAAAGACGCATCATGTAGTCACCAATGTTAACCACTATTGTTCCCTCAATCGGTGGGGCCTTGATATCGTCAGCTCTTGTAAGCCTCAAGACCTTCGAGACGACGTACTTTGAGCCATTGGCCTTCCCGGGTCAGAATTTGCAATCCGCCTACGCTATCCTGCCAGAGCAGTGTGAAAAGCTGCAGATCTGTGTGGCTACCTAAGCCGACGAATTTCTCCTCGATCTCCTCTTGGGTCCTAGTGGGATAGTAGTTAAATACGCCGCTACGCAGGGCCGGAGGGTTAGCGTTGCCTCGACATAAACAGATTCTTTGGATTTGGGAGTGCATACTCAGCCCCAGGGTAAGTCACTTTCTCGTCCCAGTAGTCCTCGTTGAGGTCGAGCGAGAGAGCAAAGATCTTCACCAATTTTCTGGCCAGCCTAAGACAGCCACTCCAGTACGCCAGGCAATCCCTCTTGAAGTCAGGCAGGTGTTTGGTACCCTCCCAAACAAAGTCCTCGCCTCGAATCCAACGTCGGATCTCGTCAGGCACCTCCGATATGTCTTTGGGATGGTCAGGGTCAAGCTCAGGGGAATAACGAAAGCCGAGCGATTCCCGCACATCGGCCGTCTCGCTAGGTGATATTTGGGCTTTGCGCCTACCCAAGTAGCCGTTGTAGTACTTGCTATACTTGTGTGACGAGATGAGTTCCTTGGCTTCTTGAGGCTGCCTCATGAAATTGAGGACCTGTTGCTTGCAACGTGCAATAGTCTCGGGCGAGATACCGTGATTCTTCACGTAGAAAAACCCGTTGTTGACGGCAGCGGTTCTGATTGCCGAGGCCACTTTCTGACGATCGGACAATTCACTGGAGAACATAGGTTCGAGGTCAATGACGGGGATCTCATCCGGCGTACAGTCCCGGGGTGGATAGGGCAGCACATCCCGGTATACCGGGCCAAGCGCCGTACGGAGCTCAAGTCTTGTGGTCGACATTCTGTCTCTCAATTCAATTCGGAAATTACGATTAGAACCGCAAATAAAGGGATGGTCTACACCATGTGTCAGCTTCTGGAGCCTGACGGTACGTCTGCTTTTATATCAATTAGACGCAGCATATGCAAGTAATCTAATCCCGGTTCATGAGCGTGGAATACCTAGCTTATTGCAAGTGGGGGTTGTAGAACCGTCTTATCTCGAAGGACTGGTGTTTATTTGGCGATAGCGGGTCAGTATAAGCTAGGTAGAGTTTATTGCTCCTCCGAACTCCCCCAAGTACTCGCCCAATAGCTCTCGCAAACTGGAGTTCTCCGATTCCCTGCGGCCTCCGACGGCTCTTCGCCCCTCAGTTATCTCTACCGGGAATGCCAAGGCTCTTACTCCTTCACCAAGCGGGAGATATCACTTTGGTCTACACTTTGGCTTGATAACAAAAAGTCGACTAGAAATTCAGAGCTGCGTTACACACAGTTAGTCAATTCCATTCGTAGCCTTGGAGTGCAAGCTAACCCAGCATGTCCTAATAAGCACCTCAACAAAAGGGGGGCTATAGACGGCCAAAAATAGAAAGCATAGAAAACCGCCAAGAGTTAAGGAATACCAAAAGGAAGAAACAAAGACGTAGAGAAAAGAGTAAAGAGACAGATTCACGATGTCGCCCATCTTCCCGCCCGTGCGCGCGTGTCTATTCGACATGGACGGCCTCCTGATCAACACGGAGGACATATACACCAAATGCGCGAGCATAGTGCTGGAGCGGTACGGCCGGCCGCCCCTCCCGTGGTCCGTCAAGGCCCTGATGATGGGGGTGCCGGGGTCCTCCAACGGCGACACGTTCCACGACTGGGCGCAGCTGCCCATCTCGCGAGAGCGGTTCAGGCAGGAGCAGGCCGAGCAGCAGCGCATCCACTTCCCCGAGTGCCGGCCCCTGCCCGGCGTCGAGAGGCTGCTGGCGGACCTCAAGACGGCGCGGACCGCCGCCGCCGGAGACGGAGACGCCGTGCAGATCGCGCTCGCGACCAGCAGCGCGAAGGAGAACCTCGACATGAAGAGTGAGGCTGCTGCCACGGCTGCCCTGATCGCGCTCATCCCCCCGGAGCATCGGGTGCTCGGCGATGATCCGCGCATGCGCCGCGGGAAGCCGGCCCCCGACATCTACCTCGTCGCTCTGAAGGCCATCAACGAGAACCTGCCCGACGGCGTCCCGGAGATCGCGCCGCGGGAGTGTCTGGTCTTCGAGGACAGCGTCATCGGCGTGGAGGCGGGCCGGCGCGCCGGCATGAGGGTGGTATGGGTCCCCCACCCGGCGCTGCTCGCCGAGTACGTCGGCAGAGAGGCCGAGGTCCTCGCCGGGCGGATCGGGCTCGTCCCCCTCGGGGACGAGGGGCAGCTTGGACAGCTCGGTGACGGGTGGGCGGAGCAGCTTCCCAGCCTCGAGAACTTCCCTTACGAGAGATACGGTATATTTCCCCGATGGTCTTAACCTAGAGGCGCGACGGGTATGTCGTTGATGGCGGCAGCAATGGCACACGCACGCGTAGAGATAGATACAGTAACTATAGCCCGCTTTAGACTAGAAGAGCATGTATAGAGAGAGCTATGAGACAGACGGCACCTCGAATGCACCCCTTATTCGTACAGTGATTTACCGAGAGAGCAGTACTATCCATCCCCGTAAATCCACCACCGCTTTAGAGTATTGTTGGAAAATTGAGCCGAAACCACCGAGATGATAGATGATCGGGAATGCTTATTTGTTTGTTTGTTATTGCATCCTGTTGCCTATGCTGACAAATCGCTGGCTTTGCGACGTCGCCTCTCTTGTGCTATCGTGCCCATCCTCCCCCCCCTTTTCATCTTCTCCCCCCACCCCTCCTCCCCCCTCGCAGCCCTAGGCTAGAAGATAGCCAACACGTTAGGCGGGCTCGCGACGCCGCCGGGCACGTTGCACGGCTCGCTGCTGACGAAGAAGGTCCAGCGGCCGGCGTCGCGGCAGTGCGCGGCGAGCTTCTCGAGGTCGAAGAGCTCGCCGATGGGGCAGCCCCAGCCCGCGAGGAGCACCTCGTGCATGTACCAGGGCTCGGTGGGCGGCCAGCGCTCGAACGCCGGCTGGTCGCCCGCCACGGCCGCGAAGTGGTCCCAGATCCAGCGCAGCGTCGCCTCGGACTGCTCCACGCCGATGAAGTGGTGCGGCACCGCGGCCCTGTTTATGTGAAACATTATGGAGTCAGTACTCGCCAGGGGTTCAGCTGCAGGGGCAATGAGGCCCGAAACCTGCTTAACGGGGGAATGAATGGCTCTAGAGAACTAACCTGCTCGCCTCGAGCTCGTCCTCGGTCTTGGTCGCGAGCTCGGCCATGAATCCTGGGTAGGGAGAAGAAAGCAAATTGTTAGCCAGTCAACTGGTTCTGTTTGGTTCGGTCAAGTTGAACTTAGGCGGAAGGGCCGGGGTGATAGCAAGGATGAGGTCGATATCATCTGCTTACCGGACCGGATGAACAAGATGTCGCCGAACTTAAGCTCCGTCCCTTGCGCCTTGAGACACGCCTCCAGGTCCGAGACGGGGATTGAGACGGACTCGAAGGAGTCGTAGTTCTTGACTTTGGACTGCGCCTGCCCCTCGGGCGACGTCCGCCAGCTGTGGTAGTCTACCAGCACGCCGCGGCCTACGATTCCTTGCTCGGCCCATGCTATTTGTGCGCAGTTAGTTTCTCTCTCTCTCTCTCTCTATTTACCTTATTCAGATCATAGACCGTCCTATTCGCGTACTTGGCTCGTCTTATCACATGGCTAAAACATAGGCAGAAGAGGTGAAAAGCAAAACGAGAAAGAAGAAAAAGGGGGGTTTAAAAACCCCTCCCCATCTCCTAACAACCCACCCCCCTCTCAAAACAAAGATAAAAGCACCCTTTCTAGAATAGAAAAAGGGTTCGGACGGACGGACGAACGGACAGATGAACAGACAGACATACCCTGGATCCCAAGAACGGTGCTCCTCGCACCCGTGCCCTCGTCGACGCCGTGGATGTCGGCCTGGCAGCGCCCCCCGTAGAACAGGCCGGCCTCCTGGTAGCCGAAGTGGCGCAGGCCGTCCCACTGCGTCGAGACCTGCGAGTTGAAGGTCCACACGTCGTCGTTGACGATGCGCGGATGCTTGTCCAGCAGCGCCTGGTGGAACGCCGCCCGCTGGAAGTACGTCTTCTCGTGCTGCTGCGCGTTCAGCGGCCAGTTCAGCGAGATTCTAGGAAAACGAGTCAGATCCGTTGGTGTTCTTTCGTCAGATGTGTGTTCTTTTTTCACCACACACACACACACACACACACACACACACATATATATATATATAGTGCGATGGCTTGCATATGAGGGTGGATGCGGGGGGGGGGGGGGCAAAAAATAGCAAAGGTGAAAGAAAGTATAGAACAATGGACCAAAAGAAACAAAAAAATGGTAATTCAA
>MU392379.1:0-17412 GCA_022578495.1 Nemania sp. NC0429 | reverse complement strand
TTATTTTTAATTTTTTTATTATTTTATTAATAAAATTATATTAATTTATAATATATATTATATTATTAAATTAAAACTTTATTTTATTTTTTATAATTTTTTTAAAATTAAAATTTAAATGTTTTATTTTTTTTATGCTAGCGTTAATAAAAAAAAATAGCTTTTAGCTATTAAAGCTAAAAATAAAGCTAAAATTCGATATTTTTATTAAAAATTTATTTTTTTTATAAATATATTAATAATTAAACTAATAGTTAGCTTTATTTTAATGCTAACTAAATGCTTTTAATTATAAATTTAAATTTTAAATTAAAATAATAGTATAAAAAACTACATTAAAAAATAATCGCTAGCTATTATATAAAATATTATAAAAATAATTAATTATTTTAAAAATGGTTTTTTAAGCTAATAAAAATTAATAAAATTAATATAAAAAAAAAAATAAAAAAGAAAATATTTTAAAAATGCTAAAAACTTTTTTTACAAACTAAATATATAAGTACTTTATTTGCCAGATTTTCAGAGGTACCTGTACAAAGTATCCAAACGCTCTTGTAAACCCCGCAGTACGTACCTTACTCCCCAAGCCTTGGGTTCCACCAGTAGCCACCTACTTCCATGGCACTGGCAACAGGCTGGCCACTACAGCCAACAGGTACCTACACTAGTCATGTGTGATGTACCTATGATGTAGGTGCCTACCTACTTAATTAAGCCTTCCCCGCTTCCCCCAACTTCGCCCGTACTCTCGTCATCTGGCATCAATTATCGACCCTTACTTCGTACATTTTATACATACGTAGCTCATTTCTCCCACTCTCTACCTAGGCTCCAGCCTCTCTGCCGACTATTTCTGATTTAGTATCAACCGCGACAGCAAAGATGCTTACCATGGCTACTTATCAACAGCTTCAACGCGATCCAGTCTCCCGTGCTCTTTTTAACAATAACAGAATTACAACCCTGGAAGGCCTACAGAGAACTCTTAAGGACCACGCATTTATCGCGTTAGATACAGAGCATGGGCCCATAGAAAGCGGGAAAAGCCGCGCACTTTACCAGATCGGTCTCGCCTATCTCCCGCCCATGGCGCCCTACGTCGACATCCCTCACCAGCCGCAGCCGCACCTTGATGATTTCATCAACAAGAATGAAATTCAGTGCCGAACACTCAATATTAACATAAGCAAACAAACGCGGGAAGACCTCATACGCCGCGGGGGCGGTATCCCGAACCGACGCCCGTCCCGCTGTGGCTGTGAGCGTCAAGTTAATCTCGTCGACGACTTAGAGTCCGCCGTCATTGAATTTATACAGGATTATCATGGTAACAGCACCACAAAGCTAGTGCTGGTTGGATTTGAGATGGCAGCGGAGTGGAATTATTTACTAAGAAACTTCCCCAAGGCCATCCCTTACTTTTCGTCCTGGATGGATCTCCGCGATGTTGCAAAAGACCTAACCGCCGCAGTTGGGGTCATACCCGGGCGAGTATCTGTGCTCCAGGCTCTCGGATACCACTGGAAAGATATCAAGGGTTCTAATAAGTATGGGGGCACTGCTGACAACGCCGGGAACGATGCCATATCGGTCTTAGCTATGGCGAGTGGTTTCCTGAACCGAGAAAACCGAGAAAGGCTGCGATTCCGCCAAAAGTGTAGTCTGATCGCCCGACACACTTACAACGAAGACAAAATTACATTTGGCGCGGCGATTAGGTCCCAAGAAGGGTCGCTTCCTAATGCCATTGACTCTACCATGAAGCTTGCCCGCTACTTTTTCGACTTTACGCCTACATCTACAGGGCTGAAGTCTGCAGAGATCGCTTTTATCACGTTTGAAAACGAAAGCCACCTTAACCAATTTATCCAGGCAAATAATCAGCGGTTACTACCAACTGGCGAAATACTCTCAGTCGTTCCAATTACTATAGGAGAGAGCGCTGGAGCTAGAGAGGCCATCGAGAGGGAAGAGAAGCAACGGCTAAGAGCAATCAAAAAGGCCGAGAGGTTGGAGATTGACGCGGGTCTCGATGAGGGTTACATGACGATGTTTGAGGAATGATCAGACGAACTGGGGGTATCCGCTCTCCTACTAGCCTGAGGGTAGAAGAAGAAGACAATTGGAAGGGAAGGCAGTATAATATAGATAGACAGAGGTTTGCCCATCCAGAAAAGAGGGCAACTGACCTTGACATCATAAGTGACGTAGTAATAATCAATACCATCTATTCCAGCTCCCCACGTCATGTCGTTGTGTGATATATAGGGCGAATTCGAGAGCTTCGGGAATGTGGCTGAAAGATAACTCCATCAGGGGCCCAAACAGGTGGTCAAGAAGTTGCTGCTGTAAATCTGACTACTCCCCAGCATACCTACCAGCTATACTTGGTGAGCTGCCTATGAGACAGGCTGTAAAAACTTTTGTATTGAGAGAAGAGAGCTGTCAAACCAATCGGGCTCTCACAGGGGTAATTCCTAGTGATGTCTTGTATATAATAGGGTATATAAGGCGAGGCCAGACCAAGGGCCATGTGCATATCCACGATCCCTATATGCTTTCGTGATTCATCTATAAAACTCAGGAGTCTACAATGTTACGTCGTAGGGAAGCTCGTGAAATTCCCATTATTATCGTATTTAGCCTCTATAAGTTGAGAAAAAAGAAGAAGAGAGGAGATCGAAGTTAGTCAACGGTAATCTGCGACGACAAAGACGACAAGGGACGGCAAAGGGGTCACATCACGACTCGCGGCGGGTCGACCTAGAAAATAAAAGGGGGGAAGGGAGGTGTGGAGCGGCGCAACTTACTAAAGAAGGTGTAATTCAACGTGACCTCGTTGATCCCCCGCATGTTCAGGTCGTTGAGCAGGTCCGGGTCGAGGTAGAAGAAGACGGGCATGTCGACGGTCTCGCCGGCGTTGAGGCGCTGCTCCTCGAAGCAGAAGCACTGGATCTTGCTGAAGTAGGGGGCGACCTGGGCCGGGGTGACGCTGTAGGTCGCGACGCCGATGATGTCGCTGTCGCTGCGGTTCGTGGCCGTGTAGAAGGCCAGCGCCGTCTCCCCCGGCAGCACGCGCACCTCGCGCTGCTGCGGCACGAACTTCCACGGCAGCACGTCCGACACCGAGGCGTTGAATGTCACGCGGATGCGCCGAGCGTCTTTCACGGGCGTGATCCGCGAGGCCCGGTCCTCGTCGTCGTCCGCTGAGGAGCCGCCGCCGTGGCCCTTGGCCTTGATCGGCGTGCCGCCCCAGCCCGTCGTCTGGCAGATCTGTTGTCAAGCGAGCGGGTCAGTCAGCATGGACGATCCACCCCGTTGCGTCAGGCCGGACCGAACCGGACCGAAGAAGACGACGAACCATCTTGTACATGGGCACGGAACCATATGAGAAGGCGACTGTGCCGAGGATGATGCTGAGAGTGTAGAACCTAATACGCAAAGTAGACGAATGAGCCTCCCGTTCGACACACCCAGACCAAGTAAGCAAGCAGTCTGTGAGGGATCCATTTCGCCTCGTCTCGTCTCGTCTCGTTTGGTCTAGTCTCGCAGGTGGTGGCAGCGGGCATACATGGTCGTCCTGTTCTTCTGCTTATAGTGCTCGCGCAATTGCGCCATCGGGGGAGGCGACGCTCGGTCTTGGTGCAGACTCTCCTGTTGCTGTGCTCTCGTCGTGGTGTTCGAGATCGGCCTGCGGGCTGTGTGGGCGGGCAATTGCCGCGCCCGAGCGATCTCTCGGCGACATGATGTGCAGGCCCAGGACGACAGGTTCGATCGGAGGGCCCTCGATGGCATGCGAGGGAGGGAATTCATCGCGCGCGCGGGCGAGTGTTGTGTCTTTGGGGAGCTGCTCCCAAGTCTTCTGCTTGTAGGTTTGAGCTGCCTCGAAACTTAGATCGAGGACGAGTACCTAACCTACTCCGTCCCTTGTCGGAGGTGTATCAATTACAGGGGTGTAGTAATAGACCCACTCATGTAGGTAGGTGCATGTACCTCTAAGCGACGGGATCTGCATGTAGCCTTAGGCATGTACCTATGGTACCTACATGATGTATGCACCTCCAGTAGCTCTGCGATTCTTACCTGAAGCTACTATCTAACATCCTACAGTTAATTTTCCTTAAAAACAAACCTGTACATACAGTCTTCTTACAGACTCCATTCGAGATAAAAATGAAAAAACCGAGCGTTGTCAATTTATATGAATTTATACCTATGATATATGCCATACGTCAAAGCAACCCCGAAATGAACCCTGTACCATAATCATAATGTATAAGTACGCAGTATGATATATAAGTACTTATGTATATCATGCCGCCTTCCTATGCGGCGCCAACTTCCTGCCTATGCCGATGACCTGGGCCGACACCCGGGCCTTCGTCGTGCTGAAGACCCTATCCGGCAGGTCGATGATGAACACCTGGATAACCAAGATGATGATCCTGAGCAGCCAATCCAATATGCTCAGCTCGGGCTGCCTCCCGCGGTTGTGTGTGGGGTCCACGAACTCGAAGGGCAGGCGAGCGCCGAGGTGCGTGATGGCGACGGCGAGCCCGCTGCTGAAGCCGTCCTCGTGGAAGCCGTCCCTCGTCCACGCGCCGGCGTAGCTGATCCCGCGCTTGTTCTGGATCTTCGGGAGCTGCTCTAGCGCCTGCACAGCCTCTATGCTGTACAGGGGGTCCGAGTACGAGTAGCGTCCCTGCACCGTCTCTGCCTTTGGCTCGTGCGTGGGATTTAGAGAGACGAAGACGTCGCCGAATGCGTCGCGGGGGATGTGCTGCAGCGCATTCATGTCGTAGGTCAGGGAGACTTGGTCCATGTCTTTGCCAGTCCAAGGCGATGATATGGCGAGGTAGTTCCACGAAGACCACGCCCTCCGACGCTTAGGCATCAGGGTCGAATCGGAATGGAGGACACAGGTGTTCTCGATGGTGTGGAAGTTCGACATGATGGCCTTCTCCTCCTCGGTTGCCGAGGGGGCAATGATCTGGAAGGCCTGGTCTCCGTGCGTGGCGAGAATGACATGGTCGTACACTTCGGTCTTGCCGTTCTCCAAGTGCAGCCGGACTTGGCCATTCCTATCGTTCGATAGATGTTTCACTGCCGTTTTGAGAAAGAGGTGGTTTGGGGGGAACCCTCTCATGACCGCGTCAACGTATGACCTGGCACCATTCTGCAGCGTTAGCCATTGGGATGAAGTCGAAGCCGTGCACAGAATATTATGGTTCCACCTGAGTTCCTCGTGTCAGCATTTATTGAAGTCGTGAGATGCCATAGTCGTGAGACTTACATAGACCTGACTAATGTAACTATGGGAAACTGTAGAGCACAGTGGTTTGGGCTCATTCGCCATAGCGAAGCGGTGATGGGGATAAGGTAGTTGTTCCGGAACGTTTCGGAGTAGCCGTGCCTTTCTAGGTAATGGCTGACAGTCTCGAGATTCCTTGGGGATGATAGAGGCTCATCCGACCTTGCTGCCTCGTCTCGTAAAAGATCCAGAGCAAATTTATTGAACCGGATGATGTCAAAGACCAGCCTCCACATCCCCGGCGAGAAGAGGTTTCTCCTCTGGGTAAAGATGGCATCTACGCTGTTGTTCGCCCACTCGAATCGGCCCTTGTCCCGCGAGAACCCGAATGTCAAATCTGTGTCGACAATCGGCACATTAACTTTCCTTAGGAAACTAATGAAGTTGGCTATGAAGGTGTCAGCCGACGTGCTGCCTAGGCATCTGGAGCTTACGGACGGTATGTTGCCGTGTTCAGGACAGTGAAGCCTGTGTCGACGAGCGTCCGGAATTTCCCATTCTTCCACTCCACCGTGTTGGTATGGCCACCCAGACGCTCGGCGGCCTCGTACAGGTAGACATCGTGATGTGTTCGATTCAGGGCCCAGAGAGCGGCAAGTCCTGCGGCTCCACCACCGACGATGGCTACCTTTTTCCTAGGCACCCAATTAACGGATGATGTCATTGATGTTCAATTAGAAGCATTAGAAATTAAGAAAAGTAGTCTGGGTAATCAAAAGTCGGGAATTCCAGCGGCCGGTGTATAAGTTATGTATGAGTTATGTATGAATGGGGGATATCCAACGGTATGTTGGCGTTTAACGAACTCGGACGCTTGCTGTTGGTTGGTGGGGAGACATGAAGACAGGAAGCTGACGTTTGCGTAAGGTACAGACTGTTATGCTAAGACATAGTCGTAGGTAGATAGATAGATAGATAGATAAACAGACAGATAGGCCTCGGCCTAGATATGGCAATGGGAAGCAGTGAAGTGTGGCGATGAATCGTGACATAGGTGGTTAGCTGCTGTCTGCTAGCAGCAACGCTCATCCACAAATATCATGCAACGTGACGGTGATTCAAGAAAACATGGCTGAGAGGGATGAGATGGATGGGGCACTTGGGCATACTGGCGCTTCCTGGGCCAGAGTTGGCGCAATCAATTCGCAAGAAGCTACTGCAGCCGCGTGTCCACCACTCTCAACTCAACACAACAGCGGTGGGATGATGTTGTATACAGTGCTGTATAGTCCTGTTGTACTTACATGCGATGGTGATCCTGGTAGTTTCGTCGCATGGCACGACAGAGTGATATGTATGGTTAGGTAGGCTGTAGCCGGGCTAGCTAAGCAAGTATGTAGTGTAGTGTAGGTCCCAAGGATTATGCGAGGAAGAGAACCCGCTCGTGTTTTTTGGGTTTTGATTAAGAAAATCCAATGCAATTATGACCGACAGTAGCGCGCGCAAAAACAGAATGAATGAGGGCAGGATACCTTGTGTACGGATTCACGGTTGAACAGCTGAAATAGCTACTTTAACTACCTCCCTCGCCTCCTACCCGCCTGCAATGTTAGGCAGGTCAGCAGCTCAGCTAAGCTCCCCACCTTTGTGAGCCCAACAAACCCGGTTTAGTGTACTTGCTGCTTTTTGCCCAAGGCAGGGGCTTACTATTGGTACTTATTCTTCATTTGTGGTACAATGACTAAAGGAGTAGATACTAACCCATTTATTGCTCTTGTCGTGGGCAATATGTCGGTTTCTAGAAGCTTTAACCAATAATTATCCGCTTCTTTGGTTACTACCGGTATAAAGTTATAAAGTTACCAGCATTCTCTAGCTATGTTATAAATAGAATTGGAATTGAAAGCAACTTGAATCAAACAACCCCCGGAATTAGAGTTGTAGATGTAGGTACCGATCTATACCTAAATGTACTCTGAAGACAGAAGCGGGATCTACGCTAAAGTGGAACTATCTTATCCGCTTCCGGCAACCCGCGGTTGAGCCAACCACTCACAATCCGCCCAACAACACTCATAGCGTACCTCCCCGGCGCAGGCAGCCGAGAAAGACTCAAGCGCAAGATAACGAGCCGCTCTTTTTTTTTTTAAACTGCTCGATACCGTACCGTACAGGGAGACTTCTGCCAGTGGTATGTATCCCTGCACTTTTACTATTGCCGAGCAAGCAAGTCGCAAATAGTGTATCGAGACTCACTTGGTCCGTTGTAGACAAGAAATGACAACAATAACAATGACAACGGCGACATTGCTTCAAACTATGCTTAACGATTTCGATGGCGACTGAGACACGCAGAGTGGCAATCGATAGATTGGTCCAGAAGGGCAAAAGCGGCTGACTACCGGTTTTTCCGACGCCAGCTGGGACGAAGATCGAAAGCGCTGTTGTCGTGGCCGGAAACGTGGCGAGGTTTGGGCAGAATTCGAAGCTTGGCCGCAAATTACTCGCTACCGGAGACCTTCTGCTCGTCCAGGCCGCGTCGCAGGATCGTGTTTGGCGCATCGGCTATTAAGACAAAAGACGCCATTTCGCGCCGAAAGCATCGGAGCGAAAACGGACTGGAAAAAGCGGTTACGGCTCAGTCGCGGGGATAGAGCAGACAAGCATTGGAACTTCAACTGATATATTACAATAACTACCTACCTACCTACCTCCTGAAATACCTAGCCACGCTGGAATATCGCCAGTGCCGTCGAGTCATTCTGCACGGGGAGAGCATCGTCTTACGATGAGAGAGTATTTTTTACGTTTTGCGCCGCCATAGATAATATAATAATATTGGTATTCTAGACCAACTGCGGCCCGGTCCCCCCCCTTCTCCGACCGCCTTTTTGTCACTGATCGTTTCCCTGAGCTAACTTTCGATTTGCGCCAGAGGATTAAGTGCCTAATCGCGTTGTCTTTATCTTCAAGATGTACAAAGTGTGGCTATTTTGACATGTGCAAGTGGATACAGCTCAACTAACTCAGGTCCAACGGCGCAGGTTTAAGGCAGCATGGTTCAGGTGAAAATTCCAATCTGGGACGGCTAGACACGGGTGCCTGCAACGCGCATGCGCTAACTCGCAATGTCTTTTCTCTTACCGTCCTGGAAGCAACACACTTTACCTTTAGTGCCAGCAAAGACTGAGCCAGTCGATTGTGTGCATGGGAAGTCTTGCGAGGGAGTGTAGATACGCCAGTCCCAAGGCCTGCCACGTAGAGAACGCGGAAATGGCAGAGGGGTACTCCATCTAGGTAGGTGGAGATGTATATCACAAACCGCACACTGCTGATCATCATGATGCATGCAGAATGCATACGACATATGTAACTAGTGTAGTCTATCCAAGATACAGGATACCTTACTTACTACCTCTGGGCAATAATAAATAGTGTGAACAAGTCAATGATGTCGAGGCTCAACGGGACCGAATACTCAGAGGCGACGGGTCCGAAGACCGACCGTCTAATATCCAATTCTTTAAAGCTCCATGTTTTAGTCTACCCGGCTAATACAACTCAGCGTTCGTGAAGAAATGGGAACGCGGAGCCTAATAACTGCACTCGGGGGTTTCAACTTTCATAATGGAGAAAAGAAGAGGGAAGGAGAGAAGCAAAAATTGGCATATGGCGCGTTTTATATGAGGTTAGAATTGGTGGGGCCCAGCGCACAGACCACACGCCTCCTGAACTGTTCTTGGTTGAAAGCATCTGTGGCTTCCATGCCAGCGGAATTGGAAAGGTACGGTACACATAGTGTGGCTGGGGCAATATGTCTTCGTAGGTACCTCGGTACCATTTGGAATTGCGGGCGCCTGGATGACCCGGCCTCATGTGGTTACGCAACTGGAATCAAACCAAGCCGCCATCCTCTTCAGTCCAATTGCAAATCCCTTCAACAACGAACAACGTATTTCCCCAGGAGCAGCAAGAAAACATCAGCGCCAGCAATAGAATCAATAATCGATACCCCAAATAGAATCATAGAATCATCTACGAACGAACTCGAGCCACGAAATCACATTCACGACCGAAAACCCTCTCGGGCCTCTCAGAACGAACGACAGCTGCTTGCTTCGGCGCCGATCGAAACAGAGACAGACGATCAACGAGAAAACAATGGCGAACCCTCTCGATACCGACGCCGGCTCTGAGCTCTTCAGCAGCTACGAGGCCGAGTTCAAGCTCGTGCAGGCCGACCTGACGCAGAAGATGGACCAGATCCCCGAGTTAAACGGCGAGCCGCGGAAGGCAGCCGTCAACCAGGCCGAGCGAGCGCTTGAGGAGGCCGAAGAGCTGGTAAGAGCAATAATTCATGATAATGATGATTATAATGATGACGACGACAACGTTCCCTCTCGCTAATCAGTAAACAACACAACAACAACAGCTCGGCCAGATGCGTCTAGAGAAGCAGAACATCCCCTCGGCGAGCCGCAACAAGGTCAACGCGCGCCTGCGCAACTTCGAGACGGACGTCGACAAGGCGAAGCGTAAGCTGCGGGCCCTGGCCGACGACCGCGCCGCCCTCTTCGGCTCGCGCTACACGGACGACCCTGACGCCGCCACCAACCCCAGCGACCGCCAGCTCGAGCAGCGGCAGCAGCTGCTCTCGGGCACCGACCGCCTCGACCGCTCCTCGCAGCGCCTGCGCGCCTCCCAGGCCCTCGCCAACGAGACCGAGGCCATCGGCGCCGCCACCCTCGCCGACCTGCACACCCAGCGCGAGCGCATCCAGCACACCGGCGAGACCCTCTTCGAGAGCGAGGGCTACGTGGATCGCAGCGTCAAGACGCTGAGGGGGATGGCGCGTAGGTAATGGATCCCCTTTCCCCCCCTATTTATTCTCTCTTCCTACCTACCTACCTACCTCCCTACCTTTTCCAGCATCTGGTTGGCGTAATCCCCGTTTCACACATTCATTCATATACCTGACGACTAACGCCGATATCAGGATGGCTACGAATCGGGTGATCACCATCGCCATCATCACAGTCCTCGTAATACTCATCATTGCCGTCATCTTTGCCAAATTCAGGTAGACAGGGTCAATAAAAAGGAAAGGAAGAGAGAAATCGACAGCCAGCACGAGACCAGGGCCTTTATTATCATAATCCACTGGCTTTAATTCACCTCGCCTCGCCTCACCTCGTCTCGTCTTGCCTCTTACCTTGCGACCTGTATCGAGGCCGGTATAAGAAGTCGGATGGATGGGGGGAGTACCACAACCCTGTTTATTTGACATAGAGATGCTCTTACGCGCTTCAAGTGGGTAGACTCTTCTGCATGGATCGTTCATTGCTTGGTGTACGTAATAAACAAACGCGCTCTGTATTCTGAACGAGAGAGAGAGAGAGAAAAAATGAATGCTCTCAGGACGGACGGACGTTGACGGCAGCATCAAAGAAGAGGAGGCAAGAAGAGAGCAGGAAAGCAGGAATGAATGATCCAGGCGTTTTAGCGGAGCAGAGGAGTTTGACTGGAATTGTTTTTCCTCCTTTCCTCGGGGTTTCTTTTCTCTTCTGCTTTTTTAACCCGAGACGATCCGGATGTTCGTTTATTGCTCACCTACGGTATATACTATACTACTACCCTCGCGGTCTGTCTGGACGCAGCCAGACGTGGCCGAAGGTTAATTCAAACAAATACAATTTACTCAAACTCCGCTCATGTGCTCGTCATCATGGGATAACCATATCATCATCAATCTACTTTTGCCATTCCTATATATACTCCTCTTGCGCCAATAAAATCAACGTATCATCACAGGCTGCCTACCTGATAGAGACAGCATCTATCTACCCGGGTCCAACCCTTGAAGATCCCAATTGAGAAGCTTCCTAGTTAGGCGCCGGGTAGAATTATGCTGCAAGTGGGTATCATGTAGATAGATAGATGGGGCGGAACAAGACTTATTGGTATTCAAGCCTTACCTCCTACCGGGCGACTTCGGTTTCCCGACCTTTCCGCCGCCGAATCCAGCCGCCGGACCCCTTCTCTTGTCCTCGCCGAGCCCGCGTCTACCGGACGCAATACCGCCCTTGCCACTCCTGCCTCCTCGCATGCCGCCACCGCCGCCCCCACGTCCTCGTCCTCCACGGAAGTTTCCACCACCCCTGCCCCTGTTGACGTGTGACTTGATTGTCGAGACCTCCTTTTCATCCACGTCCATCTCGTCGTCGTCATTCTCGTCCGTCTGCCCGCGTTTGTTGGAGAACTTGAGGCGTCCGCCGCGGCCTTTGCGTCCAGCATCCTTGCTCTTCAGTGCCGCGACGTAGGCGCCGACGCCGCCGCCCTCTCCATCGCCTGGCGTATCGACGACCATGGCGTCGTCGTCTTCTACGCCACCATCTTCGCCCACGATGAGCTTGCCATCTATGTCAGTCTTCATCTTTATCTTGCCAGCCTTGCGTAGTTTGCCTGGTTTCGTCGAGGAAATGCTGGCTAGTGCATTGCGATCCAGTAGATCAAGCGGTTCATCCTCGTCCTCCATGATATACGCGTCACCACCCTTCTTGGCCCTGCGTGATGTACCAGCCACGTTGTGATCGGAGTCGTCTGACGCGTCCGAGTCGTCGCTGCTATATAATGCCTCATCATATTCGCTTTCAAACCGGCCTCGTCGCTTACTGCTCTGCTGGTCGTCCTCGTTGCCCTGCGCTTTGGCGGCCTCTCGCTTCCGCTTGCTACGCTCCTTGGTCTTGCGAATGTTGGTGAGCAACCTCTTATCTGCCTCGGGGCAGCTCTTGTTGACAGGCTCAAAACCAAAGCGACGAATCATTCTTTCGAGAATATGTTTGACCTTGGCTTTGAAGTGGCCCTTGTGCTCATGTGACCACACCATAAGATTCGGCACCATCGATTGCAACCGGGGAACCATCATCTCAGTGGGGAGACTGATGACACAGACCTTGACAAATCCTAACACACTCTTCACTATTTCTCTGTTGTTCGAAGTCAAAAACAGATCCATCGTCTGTACAAGATCACTTAATACTTCGGAATTCACGGCTTCTCTGAACTCGTAGAGGACGCGAGTCAAGGCTGTGACCGAGGCTGAAATCATGTGTGGTGTGCTCCCTGCAAGGCCAGCGCTAATCATAGTGAAGAACTCTTCTATGCTCGCAGAGACAGAGGGCGAATCTTCAGGCATATGGGGTACTTTGCGGTTGTCAATTTGTTTACCCTTTGCTTGCTCGAGTCGCTGACCCATCGAAACCAGAAGATCGTATGCAATATTCCTTGCTTTCTCGTTGTTTTCTTTGCAGCAAATCACTACTTCGGATAGAACGGAGGGGATGAAGTGGAGGGCGTCATCAGATATAAAGGGAATAAGACCAGCTATAGCGGCTAATCGCTCTCGTCGGGCAGGAGCTGATACCTTGTCAGCGCTCGAGAGAAGCAGACTCTGCAATTCGCCGTTTTTTTCTCGGAGTGCGATTTTCCCAGTATCCGAGTCGGCCAACCTTGGTATCAACTTGTATGCTTTCTTCTGCAACTGAGGTTCGTCGGTTTTTACGATAATGACAGAAGCGATGTTAAAGAGGGCACTGAAGCTTTGGCGCGGTAAATACGCAGACATGGTGATGACTAGGTCCATAAGTGTTTGACTCGTTGAAGGTATCTTGTCCTGTGAACTCTGCGATTTGCTCTTGCCCTCCTTATCACTGGCCTCGTTGACTGCAGAAGCAAGCATTGTGCTCACACGGTCAAAAGTTTCAACTAATTCGCTTTCAGAGGCGATACTAAGGTATGCGTTTATTGTTTGGAGTATAGGTCCTCGCGACTGAGGAAGAGTCTGGCTGTAGACATTGAATAGGACGGCGAGGAGGTTGCCGGAAAACCCGCTTAAGTAGGTGAGATTTTTCTGTGCCTCGCTTTTTGGCAATCTGCTCTGGAGCAGCAACTCATCCCCATCTTCAAAAGCAACAATGGCTTGATTAGATTCAACCAATGATCTAAGTGCCCGGCATATGTCAAGTCTCAGATCAACTTGCTTATAGAGAAGATTGGCGAGCATCTCCGCAAAACTTTGATCGAAAGCAACAGTCAGATCCATGGGAAGATCGCAGTACCCTGGAAGAATGGACCAGGTTTGGTGAACGAGAGTCTCGTATATCTTAATTTCCATGGTTTTTGCGGCTTCACCATGATCGAGAACACGTTGAAACATCGCCTCACTTAGCGGTACGAGCTCGGTTCTGAAGTGCTGGAGATTGGTGTTGCATGTATAATCTCGTAAAATCGGTAACATCCATGCCCTGCCAACGTCACCGCTCGCTGGTTTGACAAGATTCAGAGGGAGAACAGATAGGACAGCCTCTGGGCCCATTGCGCGCACAGCTTTGCCAATAACCTCGTCTGCTTGCTTCTTCCCGACGAAGGAGTCGTTGCCGCGAAGTTCTCCGATGGTCCGTACGACGTTGCGCATAATAGGGTCGGCCCGCCACCGCAGAGTATCGAGTATGGCCCCGAGGACTTTAAAGGTCTCCATCCATGCCGCCTGATATTTGACGCTAATTAGGCCTTCCGCGAGCTTGGCTATTTTTTCCAGCGTCTTTTCGTCATAAACAGAAGGCTCGATAATGACTTGGTCAGGTATACAATTTACTATAAACGAGATTAGGCACTCGGAAGCAGAAACCCGGATATTATGCGACGATGAATCCATAAAGTCGGAGATCATGGCGAACAAGTCCGGCAATTTTAGGAATGTTTCCTCAGGTTCAATTTGAGCTGACACGTCGTATCCACGTGATAAGATGGCGATCCATGGTGGAAGCAGTTGAGTATCCTGAGCAGCAGGTCGCATTTCCGAAATGATCTCCAGGAGGCGGGGAAGTTTGGCTGAAGCAACTTCATCAGCCATCCCCTCGAATATCATTTCGAAAATTTCGAAGACGGCCATCGTCATATGCTCATTCCCGCCCTTGGTAATGCCGAGCAAGAGCTCGCACAGAGATTCGAGGTTCCTACTCGGCCACCCTCCACTTGCTGCGGCCAGCGTCTTGACAAGTTGTAAAGCATGTATCAAAGCAGGGTCGTGTTCACTCGCGGAGCCCTTCTTCTGCTGCCTTTTCGCGAGGCTAAATTTCGCAGCCAGGTCGGACAAGCTGCTCATAGCCGTCTCGGCGCAGAGATCAGAGGCGGGGTGGTCGAGAGACGGGCTCGGCGGCGGGTTCTTGAGGACTTTACGCAGGGCATCTTGGGCTCGCTTGCGCACTTTCGGTCGAGGATCCAGCGCTAGATGGAGGAGCCCAGCAACGGCCCTGCGCGGGCTAATCTCGCTGGTGGGCAGCTTCCAGGCGGCAGAGTCCTGGGCAAGGAGGAGTGACTCGAGACATCCTATCGAGGGCTTCAACAAGGGGGCATCTGCGCTGGCCAATAGAAGGACGGGCGCGAGAAGCGTCAGGATCTGTGTAAACTTGGCTCGAAGCAGCGGCTGCGGCGTGAAGGGCGTAACAGTGTCGAGCAAGTATACGATGGAAGGCGTCAGCTCTTTGTTGCCTTTGCCCTCGCCGACGGATTGGTTGAGCAAGGCTAGGAGCGCGGCGAAGTATCCTGTCGGAGTCGGCGAGGTGTTCTGCTCTTTCAACGTCTCCTCGACCGCTTTGAGAACAATGACTGTCTACACAGAGAGAGGCGAAGCCGGTTCATTAGCATCGTACCCAAGAAGCCAGACCTAAACTGGTGTGGACAAATGACTGCGCACCTGCTGTTGGCTTTGAAGATTGGGAGACCTTATCTTATCCAGCTTCTCCTCCAATGAAGTCATCTTGAGAAGCACAATGGGCAGACTTGCGAGAGCCTCAAACACCAAGTTCTCTGGTTATCGTGTATCACGACAGGATGAGTCTGGGATTTTTTTTCTGGTTATTGTTGTTATCGGAGCTTATCGCGAGCAACCCCACACACCTATTCTCTCGCCCCACCAGAAAGGAATCTTAGGTAAGCCATACGTACGTTACACATTACAGTAGGTACCTTACTTTACGTTACAGAAGTTTTACCATTTTGATGGAGATTTTTATAACACTATTAACACATTTATGAAAAGCGTAGTTAAGTAAGCAGTAATTAGCTACCTTACTAAGCCTTTATCCTATAAACACCACAACTAATGCGTGTATCGGGCTCGCGGACTACCAAATAAGGTAAGGATGAAGTTTGATGATACTATAACTGTTCACTACTATCACTTATCAGAGCCGTTACACTAGCGTGATCTCAAAAAACCAAGGTCATTTTCCAATCTACCCAACGCTGTGCAGTGTGCACGTCTCTTATTGATAAGCTCCCGAGACTAGCATTCTCACCACCAACTCCCTCTGTTCCTTTTGGGGTGACCACCATTGGTTCTAGTCAGCTCCCTCTGCTCGTTGGACTGGTCATAACTTAGTAAGACGTCGTTATTATAGAACAGGTCCCAAGAAGCACGAGTATCGTGATGGAATATCTCACCTTGCTCTGGTCCTGGGCCGAGTGCGCCTCGGCTACCGCATCGAAGAGACGCGCCTTGTTGCTGCCGACCGGTGCCGAGACATAGAGTGTGCCCTTGCCATCGGCAACTTGGTACGCGGTTCTGGTCTCTGTGGCGTACCTTGTCACATGTGGACTTGTTTTCGACGAAGAGGAGCTCACAATCTGCTGAGAGGTGGGGGCCGGGGACGGTACTGCTCGCTCTTCGTCGACCTGGCGGTAATGAGATGGGCGCCTCGAGCCGTAGGAATCCTCATCGAACCCAACGTCAACACTCCATGTCTTGGTAGCAGTTACTGACATGCTCGTGGCTGATGCCGTGCTGGATGCAGTTGGTTCCCGCCAATCTTCTCTAGGGATGGCGTGGCGGTGCGATAGGGGAAGGCTGTGATCCGTTTTCTGGGATCACAACATATCGCGGAGATGTAGCTGTACGCGAGTCGACTCCCTTCGAGCCGTCACCATCGGACTGGGCACTAGCTGGCCTCGGGGTAGCAACGCCATACTCAATTTGAGAACGGCGAATGCCCTCGGATATTGCCGCGTGGGTATGGCTGGTCTTCTTCGTGTGCCGTGGCTTGTCTTCTTGTACAGCCATGGCGATCCGTGTGAGTTGCGCGGCATGGCGGCTGTTCGCTGGTGCCCCGGCGACGAAGGACCTCTCGCCACGCGAGCTGGCGTAGTTAACAGTATTTTCATGGTCACTCCTATGGCTGATGGACCTGTTTCTTGTGAATAGAGACATGGCTAATAATTGAGATGACAGGATTAAAGTTTCTTGGTGTTTCTTGCGAGCATTGAGCACTCAGGTAGATGAAGATGGGGAACCGCTTTGCTTCAGGGAAAGGGGCCTCCTTTTCTCCATCTAACTACTGCGGAATATAATCCCACACCATGTCAGCCGTGCCACGATCAAATTGCCATAGCATATAAACAAGGGTGCATCCCAGGAGCTGAAATCACCCCATGGCTTATCACAACCTTGAAAGAATCATCCTTACTTGCCTCATCTGTAATCACATATTTTTGGGCTGCCGAAGTCACCCGATCCAGACCCGTCGATGTAAACTCTCTCTGAACTGAAGCTACAACCCTAGAGTACGCTGTGCGAAGTGCGAATCGGAAATATCTACCATAAGTCGCCCGTCTAGCTGAGTCGACATCCTGGTTTGGAGTTAGCAGGCCGAAGTATGTGCTGAAGCTGCCTCGCTCACTAAATATGTCGTGAGTTTTGAGAAGACAAGACACACACTTTTTGTTTTCGATGAACTACCAGAGCTACTCCATTTACCATAGTGATGACGGTGCCGTCGAAGGAAGCCACCAAGTGTGTGCCAATATGGCGAGACCGCATGAAAAGACTAGTTTATGTTTAGTGATAGACGCTGAAAAGGGACCATTTCTCATTCCCTCTTTCAATTGCAATTAAATTAGCTACGACTAAGGACATAGATGATGTCTAACCAGAATGAAGGGTGTAATAACTTAGAAATCCGTGTTAGTTTGCTTGTGGACGGTTCCGCGTGGGGGGGGGGGGGGGGGGGGGTTAATTAAGAGTTTAAACATTATAATCTATTTTAGATATTATCACAAGGCCCCAGTTTATGAGGCTCAAATGCTACGACAGGTTATGCATA
>MU392378.1:0-17456 GCA_022578495.1 Nemania sp. NC0429 | reverse complement strand
ATTTAAACAAAAATTTTTTTTGGCGGTGTTCACTTTCGACCGTAGACGCCGATATTTTAGCTTGACGCAAATTGTGACCTACGTCCTTTTTTTTTAAACCAATTAATGGTGCCCCCCCCCCCCCCCCCCCTCGACACCAAATAAGAAGCGGTGACATTCCACGTTCTGCAGAGGTATAGATGGTGCAGTATTCATTGCGGTCCCCATCGTCATGTGTGCGAGCTTTCGTTCGTGACAACCCATTTTATCATTCGCCAGCAAAGTCATGGCGTCGGCCCACCGAGCACTATTTTCGAATAGTCTATCAAAAACTATTTAGTATTTATTTAAGAAGGAGACTTAGTTAGACGGAACCTCTATTCATATAACACCATAAACAAGTCTCGGTGGCGCTAGATACATCACAGACTTCTTCTCCGAGAACTTTAATGCTAACTCTGCCGAATGTAGTGAAAAGATAGTTCATCTAGTATCGTTAGGGAGCTGATAGGTCCTGAATCCAAGAAATTAATTAGGCCCGGTAGTGTTATGTTGCGGAAAAACGACGCCGTTAATCCGAAGTCTGAACTAACGGTATATATGCTCCGTAACATGTTATGTCTTTGGGCGTAGAGAAAAAAAGAGGTTTATGTTTCCGACGGCGTTACGGGAGAAATTTGAAGGAACTACGTGACCCGTACCTCGGACGATACTGGGTCGTAGATAGTTAATTCAGATGAGCCTGATTCTACGAATCTATCAGGCAACAAGGTCTCAGGGAGCTAGCTTCTATACCCTTTAACGTGTTTGCACTAATCAGTAGTTCTATACGAGGAGCAAGAACCCCCTAACTCATTAAGATATTTCAGGAACCAGCAGAGTTAAGCATCTACCCTATACTATCGCCCACCTACTAACCCGGAAGCAACTTACTTATGCCCCCTTTTCATTCCGGAATAACAATTTACTAACATAATCTATGTATAAAACTGAGCAATAAAGTCTCTTAAACAATCGGAAGCTAGTATGTACTGAATTAAAGCCCTAGCGCACTAGCGCTAGTAAGATCTCAGGCCTTTGACGTGTCTCGCCTTGCCGTGACACGTTTGTCTGTGAGCTCCGGATTCGGTACCTGCGTCTCGTCGACCGATGAAAAAGCTGGTTGATAGATAAAAAGAGACTCGAAAAGAAAATAGGATAATGAGAAAATAGAATAAAATAACCATGGCGAGTATCTTCGCAAAATAAACAATTATTATATACAACATATATTTCGTATAACCTAATAAGTGAAACCAAGCTTCCGATTATAACCATTTTGCATATCATGAGCTCTCAGGGGGTTAGGGGGTCGTTGTCGCGAACGATAAAGATAGATCATGTAGTAAACAAACTATTTCAAAGACCCGATCGAAATAAACCAAACCATCGTCATCCACTAAGGCCCCCAGAAGCCAACTACATAATGCACCCCTCACCCCAAAAGATGCTGACCATAATAGTATCTTCGGGTATAAATTATAATCGAACATCAAAAGCCGATTGCCTCTCTCAAACAGCACACCTCTGCTTCACTCCTTATTCTGTGGTTTCCGAGTCATTCAGCCGCACGACACTCACAACCCCGAAACGGGCTGCCGGAGGGGAAGAGGTAATCTACCTAGTCCTCCGAAGGCGCTGCGGCTAGTTCCCCTTCCTTGGTCGATTAGATATAAGGCGGGTGGTAGGATGCGATATAGCGGCGGCGGCTGCGGTGACGGTTAAACTGGCTAGGTGACGTGATTAAGTGTTTGAAACGGCTACATGTGCTACAGGACAAGAATGCCTAGTTCAATAGTGTCTTTCTAGGGCTCTATGAGGACGGCGAAGGATTAGTTATGCTGTTGTTGCTGGGAAGAATTCGCACCGCTTAACACATCTGATTTCGACGAAAAGTCAGCGGCGAAAAGCTCAATATTCCCGCTGTTGAAGTTGTGGCTTGTACGATAAATAGGACTAAAGGCGTTACGAGTGAGATAATGCCATCAGTGGCTTTCTTCGGAGGAGGTAGGTTGAAGAATAGGTCAGAACGCCTTGCCGTTACTTGCGGCCCGAGGGTATCGATGTGAATGAAGCAGTTGTTAACCGGTCTCCTCATCCCCTACAGTGCTGTAAGTAATTGAAAGAATATAATATGAAAGGCTACACCCTTAAACCCTACCTAAACCCAACGGGAGTGACAGGTCAAGGCCCTGGAGATGAGCTGAGCAAGGGATTGACACTCATCGTCCATGAATTGGCTTCTTCCGGAGAAAGACGAAGTTGTTCCTAATAGAATCCTAGAACTGAGTTGGCAGGCTTTGTGGCAGTCTGGGTGTTCATTCCTCCTAGGCTCTAGCCTAGGGTCATCGAAGCTCAGGGGCTGAAACAGCCTCTCTTCCTCGAGGGTCTTTGACAAGGACACTGTCTTAGTCTCGGGGTCGTCTTTCTCATCTTGCTTCTTCTAACATAATGCAACCTGATCTGCTAGCGCCGGGAGAGTTGTAGCTGGACTATGGCCATGTGCTTCTTCCAATAACAGGATGGCGACCGGGTGAACTGAAACCCTAGTCGAGTGTCAGGATTGGAGGCGTTATACTTCTCAGCGGTGTCAGTCTTTATCGAAACTACTGAGGTCGCTAATGGTTCGTATCCGATGAACGAATCCGAGGGATGATGGGCTTCCCCACGTCAATCAAAGCTATGGTTTCTAGCCCGAGTCCGATGGTAGATAGACCCAAACCGGCGCTTTTCCCTTATCAAGGCCGAGACGATGCATTACGGCCATTGGTGACGAGGATCGCAACATCGCTACCAGCATCTATCTTCTTCTGGCCCCTATCAGGCAATCTCGTCAAATCATCGTGATGCCCCTCAGACACCCGTGTAAAAGATGTGGGCCTGATGCATGGACTTCTACGAAGCACGAAGTACGACTAGACAGACCGATCTGCGAGGTTGATTGGATCTGGTAGATTAGCGAGGCGATCCACAGAACTCGAACTTGAAGAAGCAGGTAGGTATGCCGGCTCCTGCCATGCAAGGAAGCGCCCCCATCCCCGGTAGCGGAAATAGAAGGAGATTCTATGACATTGACAGGCCGAGCTGCAGCCATTCGGTTTCGACGCAGCCGGCTCCCTGGTCAGATTCCAGAGCTATCTGATACCACAAGTTCCGCCGACGATGGTCTTCTTCTTTTTTTGTTCTTTTTTTCGTGCCGTGTGCCGCTGCTGGCGGTGACTTGACTCTAAGACGCTCTGCTAAGCGGTGAGCCCCTCTCTTTCGGTGGCTGGCGCGTCATTCCGTGACGTTACTGGAAATCATGCCCGTGTGATGTGAGGTGGTCGAGAGAGGGTTATGGTGGTGAATGCAGAGGTGAAGGGACCAGGGTTGAGGTTGAGGGTCGATGGAGCGTAGCTCAAGAGCTGAGCGAGATTTGCGGCTGAGTACCCGGCGGAGTACCACGGATGCAGATCCAGCAGATTCAGAAAACGACGCTAGTATCAGTCAGTACTTTAATTCAAGTACTTAACTACCTACTAACCGTACCTACCAGGTACCATACATACATAAGTACCTACCTACCTAATGTTGCTGGACGTATGGCGTGCCCATGGATATATGTATTCATCTGAGAGGTACCTAACCCATAAGTAAGTACTTGTCAAGTCAATCCTGCAACTTGACACTATCTTATTGGGCTGGGCGCCTAGGGAGTTACATGTAGCTACGTCATCTCTTCTCTCTGGGCAGGGTATCTCCAGTGAGCTAGGTACGCATTCTCACACGTGAACGGCGTGTCCAGTGACTTTGGTGCGACGAAGTGCTCACCAGATGTGGCAGCGTTGCTGGTCCGAGAAGGGCGGAGTCGCCGCGTCGGGATTTGCAGGATGACTATTGAAACAAACTCCGGGGAACACAATAAGCTGTGTACCGAGCATACCTAACCTAGCAAAGTTGAAACAGCACGTAGGCACTACCTTAACCTGCCTACCTATATGTCCTTAAAAGGGTGTATAATACTCAGGCACTTATTGAATCTTTACGGTATCTACCGATACTACCTACATTCATGTAGGTAGTATCAAGGCGTGCCTTACCTACCAAGTAAGTATTCATCGTACACCATCTAACCTGACCTTAGGTAGATCGTTTGGTCTGGGGAAAACTCCACTATATCGATCATACCAACTATACCTATTTAGGTAGATTAGGCAATTAGGTTCCTACATGAGTTACCTGACCAATCAATCGTACCAATTTTAAACCTGATCCATGCCGCCAAGCAGCAAGCAGCTTTAGCGCGCTGACGCTAGAAGCAAGCTTAAATAAAGTCCCTACATGTTCTTAAGAGGTAGGTACTGAAATACCTAAGTACATACGTAGGAATTGGCAGTGGCAGAAGATTGAGTCTGTAAGTTGAATCTTTTTAGGTAGGACCGTAAGAAAGCAAGCAAATACATCCATCTACCTACGCCTAAGATAACCACAAGCAGCGATGGCCGAGGTTGCGTCTGTCATCGCCGACGAAACCCCCTCTCCGGGAATCCCTTCCGGGGGTCCATTTCGGGAACAAGTCGCGAAAGGCTTTCTGTTGTCGATATTACGTTGAAACAACCCACCTACCTGAGATTACGTAGTGTGCATATGCGCTACAGGAAACGCGCAAGACGAAAAAGCAGCTGACCACACGGCGCAGCAAACACAACATGGCTTGGTCAGGGTCCTACCTACCTACCAACCAGTCTAGCGTTTCTGGGCTTACTGGCGATGGGGGGGTTGGTGACGGACAGATGTCTAGGTTAGGGTACCTGGGCCAGGCAGTTTGGCGGTGACGGGTGCAGATCGGCGTTGCATGACATGGGCGGATCGCGAAATTGGCTGGATGGGTGCATAGGTGGATGGATGGATGGGGCATGGTACCTACACGGCATGATGATACCGAGATGACATTTTGCGTAGTATGGAAGGGGGACGGGACCGAACGATGAAGGACAGCTCGGTTCCGCAGATTCTTCGTAAAGTCCCCCAAGTGGAAGCCACGGCGTATGCCGTATCCCATCGCGAACCGCACCACGGGGCACAGGACTGGGTAGGTAACGACGGGGCATCCATGGTCCAGCAGATCTGTGGATGCAACCCTGCGAGCTGCCTTGGAAATATAGACGACATGGGTAATAGAAGAAGAAGGATTCGAAAGACGCGCTGGAATTAAGGCGAGAAGAACGCCAATTACCTGCGTTGTTCTTGGTACATCTTACGCTGCTATGTTCAGTACCTCTATACAGGTTAGTAGTGTAGATCCCGCTCAATCAGGTACCTACATGTACCTACTAACCTACCGTCGTCGTCGTGGCTTGAAATATTCTGCGGTTGTTGCGCTGTAGAAAAACCATCCCGAGGCTAATTCTAGTACTTAGGGACGGTTCCCGCCAGGTCTCACCATCGACATGTGGGCTAAATGTTGAATGCGTGTAGCGTATGTAGGGGCATGTACGATGTATCCAAATAGGGGGTTACATCCATCTAGGAACCAAGTATACCTGCGCTACAATTCACCTGCACTCTCTCCAGATCTGGGCAGAACCTCGCAAGCCACCCACCAGGCAGGATCTCTCCGTTCCCCTCCCCCCCGTCGCGGATCCCCGATTTAGACGCCAGCGACATGGTCGTTGGTAGCGGCGCTTACTTACATCGCCCCATCGATCCGTACCTAGACCCATAGACCCATAGATAGACCCATCCAGGATGGAAAGCCAACTCGCAAGCATTACTCCTTTCGTGTCGTGGATATCGACCGGAAATAGGCAATAAAAATCTCAACCATTTGCAAAAAAAGAAAGGAAAAAAAGGAAAAGGGCTTAGAGGGCAGGTCACGATGGCGAAGGCACCGAGTTTCGTATTGGTTCGTAAGTAGGTATTGTTGCTTTCTGCATAGACTCCAATCTACAACTGTATTGTACGAAAATGAGATGGACAACCGGTTCCAGCTCTCCTCACTCCTCTCCCCCCCCCTATCTGGGCTATGGGTACCTTGGTCATAAAATCCGTTCATAATAGTCGTTTCTGATATCTGTCCCTGGGGTTTAGACCTCTAGTAATAGCAACCGTTGCCCCTTTTCCTCGTAAACAGTGAAACGATATGAGCCACCGCGATAACTTTGATATTAACGTATGAAAAGAGGCAATACTGGCATCTCCATCGACGAGAATAGTAACGAAAAGTGGAAGTATGTAGAGTATAATTGTGTATCGCCACTCTGTGTCCGCCGTCTTATCCGTAGACGCAAGAACAAAAAACGTAAAAGGGGAAAAGGACAAACTATTGTAACACAATTTTGAAAACATGGGGTATAATAAGAACACGTGTATGTTCTAGAGCAGAAATGAATCGTCATAGTCACTCGTCCTCTACCTCCTCACCCTCGGCATCGGCATCCTCATCGTCGTCGTCCTGGTCGTGGTCGGCGGATGGGACGGGCGGGACGGGCGGGACGGGGTAGCCCGTGGCCCTCAGTGGGTTCTGCAATGTCCATCCGCCTTTGGATTCACTCCTGAGGATGCCGATGGCAGGGCTTGTAGCCCAGTCTACCAGCGTGCTGTCGTCATCGCCACCGAACTGGATGGATGGCTCAGTACCCGCGGCGATCTTCTCGAGGTGCTTGGCCACGTGCTCCATTCGGTCGTCCCAGGCATTGGTGCCGTCAAATCGCACGCTGCAATGCTGCGCTGGGCACACCATGTGGACGGGTAGCTGGCATCTGGTCCGGATCGCCTCCTCCTGGCACACGCGTTCCAGCTCCTCCCACTCGGGCGCGTGTGACTTCGACTTCACTTTGTTCTTGAGGTGGGCGGGGACGTGCATGCGCCGAAGATGCTGCGTGTACAGGTCCTTCCGGTTGAAGATGGTGCCGTTGGGCAGAGCCGGTGAGCAGGACGTGGCCGAGTGGCGGGGGAGGCCGGAGCGTCTCCGCGAGCCGCTCGACGATTTCTTGGGCGCGTTGAACTTGTTCGAGACCTGTGCACATCCATCCTTTTGGCAGACCCAGTACTGTAGGACTATGTGCTGAGAGGCGCAATGTCGCTTCCACTCATTCTTGCTAGCGAACGTGGAGTGGCAGCCTGCGAACTCGAATATGCAGGTGAATGGTCGCGTGTGCTGCTTCTTAATGTGGTTATCAAGGCCGTTTGCATCTGCAAAGGCTACTTTAAGACACTGAGGACAGGGGAATTGCCCCTTGGCCCCTTGCGCGGCTGGTTTGCTGCTGGATCGAACGACAAGTGATTCTTCCATCGCAGCTTTGACGCGTTTCGAGTGAGACGATGATTGCGTGGTGCTTCGTCGTTTGTGGCTCTTGCCAGCCGTACGGGTTGACTTAGTATACCCGGTTTTCGTTGTTTTGTGCGGTTTGTACTCATCGTCGTCGTTTTCGTCCAGCTCGGCCTTCACGTACGGGCTCTTGTGGTCATCTGTAAGCTCAAGGTCCTCCACTATCGAGGCCTGCCGGATTTGCACGGTATGGTCTGGGATACAGATCTCCTCTTTCACGTCTGGGGTATTTGGGCCCAGACATCTCGCGAGTTGAGGTGCCTCTTCCTCAACCCATGATTTATAGCTGGCATTGCTCTCGTCGCTAGACATGCTGCATGTCCTCAGGGGATACTCGAATCTCTGCATGGTGTCTTCATAGTAGTTGGCTGACAGATCCTGCATTGGATTGACATCCCCAAGGTTGACACAACCGTCGGCCAAGCCGGTGAACTTGTAGTTCCAGCTGTCATACTGGGGAAATAGGGACACGTTGGGCGGTGTAGGTGGCGAGTGGACTGGGTAGTAATCCGTCTCTCTTGGTGGACTGAGGCCAGTATCGCAAGTTGAGGATGAATTGGTCCATGAGGGCGATTCGGGGCCTTGGAAGTGAGAGGAAGGAAGTGGTGCCACAATCTCAGATGTGACAGAATCCATGGCCGGATAGCTAGAAAACGATGCCTTATTGTCTGTTAAGAAGCGATTGACTTTCCAAGAACCAGGGGCACAGGGTGGTGAGACCGAACGTTCTGCTTCAGCGTCCATGCACGGTACCGTGCATAGTGAGTAAGGCCAAGGAGACCCGGTGTAAGAGGGATTTGAGTACGCCATCTTGTAAACGGAGGGGGTTGGAGATAGTCCAAAGTTGGACCCCAAGGGATATCTGAGTAGTGATTATCTAAGAATTGAAACACAGCCAGACTCGATATTGTCGAGGTATGTCCTGTAGTAATCGATGCTTCAGGGAGATTCTTGACATAGAGAGCAAGACGGGCTTCAGGGCAGGATTGTGTTTCTTTGTATATAACTGGAAGTGACCAACTCGAGTCACTGAGCAGGGTCAAGGTTACCATCGAGGAAGCAAAAGTGTGGCGCACCTTGTTCGACATGGTCGATCGACGCGCCATGCCTGTGAATACCTTTGCTTTCTTTTATTGTTCTTCCAGTTGCCCATCCTGGAGATCGCGCGCAAATTGTCCAGGAGGAGGCTCCACGCGGAGCCTCTCGATGTACTTAGGTAACTTGGGTATGCCAACTTGCCAAGCAATTGCACTGCAGAAAAAGAAAAGCATGCATGCTAGTGTACACCCCCTTGAGCTGCCATCACCCCCTGTCCGTTTAGTACTTCTAAGTCATGTTGCCCGCAACTGTGGCCGCAAGGCAACCACTCCACCGACCACGAAGCGTGTCATATTATAGGACTAGATAAATGTTACAAATTTGAGAGCTTAGCGCTGGGAACCTGTGGCGTACCTATTCTTGTGCGCGGCCCATCAAAGACAAGACAGGAACCAACCCCACCCGACGTCACAGTCCTTCTGTTCCTTCAGCTTTCTCATAACGCGGAATGATTTGGAACACACTGGACCATCGTGTAAGCACGAAAGAGGGGGGCAAGCAATCAAAGTCTCTCAGTCTCTCGGGGATTCAGTGCGATTTCAGAGGGTTCAATATCCCGAGACGGTGTAAAGAAATCTCGCTCTTAGATTTAGAAGGTAGGAAAAGTGGCCGAGGCAGACAAGAAGGCGTACAGTCTACAGACATGTAGGTATACTATTCATTGCAGACCACCCGCTACGCCAGGTAGCACCAGGGGCTCCAGGCACTAGACATTTCAGGCACCAGACACGTAGGTAGATAGATGTATGCATGACGGACGGGTGTTATGAAGTGCGACATACAATCCGCCAGATCAGATTGTTGCCTGTTGGGTTCGTTCGTTCGTTCGTTCGTTCGTTCGTTTGTCCGCTGATACAACGACACCAATCTTCTTCGAAGATGTAGGTAAGATGACTAGTCGATCCTGGTTGGCCCAATCATCTTCCGCGTCCAGCCTACGTCCCCGGTGTGGCTGGTCATCCTACCTGGAAGGGCCAACAATGCAATGCCAGCAGGCCCTGGGGTCTGCGCCCAGACAATCTGGTATCTTCGACTCAGCTGAATCGCGTATTATATGCCTCTGCAATGGCCTCGTCACGATAGTAGTGATCCACGTATGAGAGATGTAGTCGTCTGGGATGGCCTCATAGCTACTGTACTAACTCTACCGCATGCGGCATGCCAGGGCGTTCAGAGCAGATATTGGGGATCGCTGCTGAGAGAAGAGCCCACACAAAAGGGGCGGACTGATTTGTGTGTGGTTAGGGAGCCTGGAGGAACTTGAAGCACATCATCTTCGAATTACATATGTAGCAAAGGCAGCGTCGTTCTACCACGCAACCACCATCTCGACCAAAGTGCCCAGAATCAAAAATCGTCGATACATCATAAGTCTTGGCTGGAAGCACGGAAGAGTGGCCTCGACGATCACCGAACCCGGCAAATATCTATATTTTGGTTGTTTCGTTCTGTCGTTCTGTCTTGTGACAGAACGTGGTGGGGAGGTAGTATTCGGTTTATCGAAGTCATCAACCCAGGTACCCTCAGCTACATCGACGCCTGTGTAAGTAGTGTACCGTATATCAGCACATAATACAGCGTTGTATACGAAATAGGTACTTCCTAGAGCATGTTACTGGGCAACCCGGGGCTGTATACACTCATGTTCATAGAGGTAGTAGGATACCTCAGCCCCCTAGCATAGCAATCCGGAGGTTGTAGAGGTACGTATGTACGGAGTAACGGAGTACAGCACAACACACATGCAATTTCTGTACATAGTAGTACCAGGTACACCCGGTACCCTAAATTTACCTACGAAGGTAGATATTTATCGGGCCAGAGAGGGCCCACACACCCGAGCCAAACACCCCTCTTCCGTTCTTCGCCATTTCCCACACTTCACCGAATTGATGTCCAATAACAAAAAACTGGAGCAATAAGGCAACCCGAAGGCGGACAGATAGGCATATCTATTCATGGGAACCCCTGTCCTCGATTTTTTTCCTCTTCATTCTCTGCCTACCCAACACCTGCATCTGCATAACGTCTGGTAGCGCCGACACTACAGTATATAACGATGGTAGATTAGAATGGACTTGGATTTTTCCATACGAGCTTCCATGTGATTATAACTGTTCGGGCTCTGTGGGCGGGCGGGGCCGAATGCCACGCTCAACCACGTCTATCTACCGGGAACTAATTTAGTGTACTGAGACTGGCGGATGTATCCAGTACATACACCTATGTACACTAGATACCTATGATCCAGCGGCATCCAAGATCGGCAGTTGTTTCCGTGTTCGTTAGCCACAGTGACGAGCGATGTGGATCTCACGCTCCTCATTGGCCAAGGTTGCGAATTAAACGGAGCTGTCTCGGTTTGCTCAAGGAACTTTGTGTCAAGTACCCAGGTACCTTAAGGTCCCCAATCTAGGTACCTTAATGAAGCGCCTGGTGCAATCTTATCATCCACAGCCCCCAACCGACCGATACTCTCACTTGGTCACTTGTGGAGGTGCCCTTGCCGGCCTCAAAATGTGGCTAGGCGTGGCCATCGCCCACCTCTCGCGACGGCACCTTGTTCGACTGGTCATACGGATCTGTCCGGGAACCCAGCAGGACGCAAATTCACGTCTTTCCTCGGAGGCTGTGCCTCGTGGCCGCAGCTCGACCCTGGCAAGCCCGCAGGCTTGACAGTGGAACTGCCCAGGTTCGTGGGGCGGCTTGGGAGCCCCGGAGGCACAACATCCCGCATCGCCCATCTTACACTACACATCCCATCGTCATTGTCAGCCAGCAGATGGTGGATCCTAGCAGAGATTATCACCCTTGGAGCCGTTACACCTCAGTGTCTCTCCTCCTCTTGTGTCACCTCACCTACGCTTCCGCTTGGTCGGCCCAATCAGATCTTCCAGTCTCATTCTCTAAGCGCGGTGGCTTCACCACGTCCACGGCCCTATGCTATGTACCATGATCTGTCACACGGGTCCGGCTCCGGCGATGATTGATTTCCTTACCATTTACCTACCTGTTGCCCAGTACTATCCGAATCTCATACGACACGCGTTGATTAATTATTGTGATTTCACTCTATTATAGCGACGTGGCTGTACGGCTTTCCAGGAAATTGTTGAGTGTTCGGACACGCCGCATTTCTCGGTCACTTTGTTTGGGTGGACGGACGAATTGATAGGTAATTAATTACCTTATCGCATCGTAGGCCACCGAGGGCAAAGGCGAACCCCGAATATACTCTTGCCACGTTAGGCCTTGTGCCTGTTGCCTGAGGCTCTGCTACACCATTTAGATGCTCTCTTTCTCATTTATGACATGGTCATGCAACGAGATGCACTGATGCAACTCCACTTGGGCGGTCTTGAGCTACCCCAAAAGGCGGAGCGACGAGAAGTTCGGATAGCCAAAGATGCTCCAACGCTGATCTCGAGTGTGGTACCGACCTGTCTAGTGGATGGTCGGGCTTCATACTCGCCGTCTAATACGCTCGTTGGAGAAGCTACCACAACCCCCATCGCGTCCGTGTCGCACAGATACAACCCGCGAGGTATTTTACTGTCAAAGCGAATGAGCCTCAAATTTTTAGGCACCTGCTAGCAGCCCACTCTACAAGAGCGGAAAGAAAAACCGGGGGTTTGAGCACCTGTCATAATGTCCATATCACTTATCAGGGGTAAGTCCACATACCTAAGACAGTCTTCATGGGAATATAGTGAGACATTGTCGCAGAACAATGCTGTTATTTCACTCAATACCGACATAATGTTGCAGACATTCCAAAAGCAACCCCCGAGTCGCACTGTTCATTATCGTTGTCGTATCTGATGTGACATTTCCAGTCTGACAGGCTTATGGCCTCACAGTCTCACTCAACCATGGTATAGCTCCCGTCGTAGGTACATATCTACTGCCATGGTTAAAGCTTAATCTGAAGTGATACAGGGCGTAATATCCTAATAATACAAAGAATACAGTAATTACTCTAAAACTTTGTCTCAGGCGAATCGTGATTGATGAAAACCGGTCAACATATGATACGACCTAGATTTACAAACGGAGGGAGGTCTGTATGCTCGTGAATCGCTCTGAGAGATGCTGGCCATGTCGCAGACATCTACATCGTGATAACCCATCCACTCTCTTGATGGGTTGCCTCCCTTCCCAGTCTCCTTCGTAACGAAGACCCGTGGCGAATTCCCGAAGCAGCCGTCGCCCGGCGCCGATAACAGCTTTATTCGGAACGCCGCATTGCCTAATCTACTCTCTTTCCAATATGATACCTTAGTGACCTAGTACTCACCTCTTCTGGGGTTGTCCCACGAATTCCCCTCGAGCTGACCACCATACCGAAGCTACTAAGCCCACTTGAATCTATGTTTGACCGCGGAGGACATCCGGTGTGTAACCATTCGGGCCTATCACTACACTCAACCGCGTCTGCAATACCATCAAGCTGGAGGCGGTAGACGCCGGTGCTACTGCACCTTCTTGCTAGTTCTTACTCATAACACCAATCGTCCTGCTTAACCCCTGGATCGTCTTTGCACTGAGAGACCTACATGTACCGGGCAATACTCAATCCTAAACAATAGTTTGGTCGAGGATGTCTTACTCGCATCTCCATGGCACTATTCTGACCGAAAAGCGTGGGGGAGAGGGGGCCTTGGTAGCTAATGCAAGTTCAAGACCAGTGTCGTAGGTCGCAGGGCCGAATACCATGTGACATTGATCCCCTCTCTCAGTATCCAATTCTATTAAAAGATCTCGCACTAGCGACCGGTTACATTACCGATGTGTGTTCTTCGCTGCATTACAGATAATTAGCTATGCTAAAAATAATCCTCGCCTTGATCTTGCAGATGTATACTGTCTAGTGTAAATGAAGAGTAATGTCAATTGCACTGCCATGTCGTTACTAGGACCGAGAGGACAGTGGTATTTCTATGTGTCCGTGCTAGTTGATGATCCAGCGGCGGTATGAACAGAACTGCCTACGCGGATGGGCCACAGTAACCTAGAAGGCCTGACGAACGTGGCCCGCATCTGATCCGGGGAGCGTTTTAATATTCATGAATGTCACTGGTATGCTAAGCAAGCCATTATGTATGGTCCCTTTAGGGAACGTCAGTCAGCGTACATAAGGCGAGTGACACGACAGTGTTAGACTAATTATCCCATTATTGTAGTGACAAGGTGGCTTGTCCTTCTCCAATCGTGGGTCTCCTCAAGCGCGACCATGTACGCCATCCTGCTTGCCATTGCTATTGGCGTTGCCAGGAGACGCTACGTTGCAGTCAGTCCTAGACACTCCCGGAGGGCATAAGGGCGTGCTAAACCGAGGTAGCACGAACTGCGTATGCACTGCACTTGCATTGAAACGAGATGTGAAACACGTCCCTATTCTGGGGATCTTCCGGGAGTAGCTACTTATTCTATTTGCAAGGGCTGGCGGAAAGCTAGCATAATTAGGGAAAAATGTCTATGATGCACAAAGAACAAGATTAATTATCTAGCTAGATATCAATATGTGAAGTAAACTCAGCGAAACATTGAACGCATCCACCGTACTGTAACTGCTCAAATATCTAACCACTTCATAGACTGCAAACTACAGGCAACTAGATTGTCAACCCTATTTTAAAACATCTCGATTTTAGTTTTGCCCTCTTTTGTTCATACTGTCTAAATATCTGATAGCATTCTCCAAATTGGTTATATACTGTTAAATCGGGTTATGTTCATAATGTCGCGGAATATAATTGCAACACCGTAGCAGTAGATTACTTAAACACAATAGAAAAGATGAAATGGTGTTAATTCGGATACTTGACCATCACAAACTCGTTACTCATTTAGTACCGTAATATATAATTTCGATAATTAGAGAAGTTATTGCTCCCAGTGTAAATGAATTGACTGACTTGAAGTCTTGCTTCACCATACATTATAGAGATATAAGCGTTAAAAGGCAACTTTCCCGTCATGCGACTATAAGTGAAGCTTTGATAAACTATGTTCGCATCTAAAGCGTTCCTAGTGCGTATATATATTCGATGCCAAGTAGCCTAGAGCTTTAACAGCTAGAGCAATCCCGCTCGCTGTTCATCCACTCCTCTCATTTGAAGTTTCTATTCCTATCTACACTAGCAAAAATAGTACGCCGCCGTCATATATCACTGCCCACTATGGGGCCTAGGCTTAGATCTTGGGCTATGAGCCATAGCTCGGCCCATCATAGCTAAATGTTCCGGGATCGCTCAGCCATTTGTCTGGTTCATAAGTTATAACTTCCAGCGATAGGCACATCCAGTGTACGCCTTGTTCTCGCAATTCACTCTCACAGCTGAGCGTCGGTCAGACTAGCTGCTTTCCCTGTCTTCATCTCAATACAATCTCATCCACATATGTCTCCCAAAACAATTCTCGTGACGGGTTGCTCGGCTGAGGGCATCGGTGCAGCCACTGCGCTCGCCTTAGCCCAGCGCGGCCATCACGTGTTTGCCACCGCTCGAAACGTGTCCAAGATACCGCCCAGTCTTTCGGAACATGCGAACGTTACTCTGCTTTCCTTAGACGTCACCTCTTCGGGTTCGGTCGCCCAAGCTGCCCAGGCGGTGGCTGCAAGCGGGCGCGGGCTCGACATTCTCGTCAACAATGCCGGCGCCGGCTATGCGATGCCAATTCTCGACGTCGACATATCCAAGGCGCAGCAGCTATACGAAGTGAACGTATGGGGCCCCATCCGGACGGTCCAGGCCTTCGCTAATATGCTGATCGCTAGCCGTGGGCGCATCGTGAACCTGAGCACCGTGGGCGCTGTCGTCAACACTCCATGGATAAGCACCTACGCCTCGTCTAAAGCGGCACTCACGAATTACTCCGAGACACTGCGCCTCGAGCTCTCTCCCTTCGGGGTTACTGTGGCTACAGTCATGGCCGGTGCCGTCGAATCCCACTTCCACGACAACGAGGCCGGCTTTTCCTTGCCGCCAACTTCCCGCTACGCGCCAATCGAGGACATTATTGGCGGCTGGGTGAGCGGCACCTCCAATCCTAAAGGCTGTACCGCCGCGGAGTTTGCCAAGTCGCTTGTAGACAGCGTCATCCTCAAGGGATCGGCCGCGGTGACCTACCTCGGGCCCTATGCTGGCTCTACGAAGTTCGTATCGAAATGGGCGCCGCAATCAGTGGCTGTAAGTACTTTCTTCCGTATCACCCCAACGAAACGCCATTGTGATAGAGGGCCGTAGGTCATATGTGACTTGATGGGAGCTGACGACATGCTTTGCTAGGATTCGCTTCTCAGCCAGAATCAAGGCCTCCGCGAGCTTTCCCGAGAGGTCAACGAGGTGAAGAAGCCGTAAAGATTCGGCTAATCCACGTACCCAGATACGGCGCAAGTAACAGACGTCGCCTGCGCCGAATGCTATCGAGGTAGTGTGAGATATGAGGCGGAATAGGGGTCAGAATAAATATGAGACTTGCTCGTCAAATTCACTTGAGAGAGCGCCTAGATACCATCAACTCGTCAATTTTACAATATTCAACGACCCACATCACGGATATTCATCGTATCGAGGCTTTGGCTGCCCCCGAATATTTCCACGGCGGTTAATATGCGCAGTTCCGTAGTTGCCGGTGCGGTCTTGCCACGAGGCCACCCAAGAACCAACCGGTCGCACGTAGCGTACCTAGTGTAAATTACGAAAAGTCGCCGCAATCCATCCGGTTTTGGCCACGAGACCTTGGCGAACTGTTGTTTTAGGCTTTAGCCCCTTTATACCCTTGTAAGCGTAGGGCCTTAGTATGCTCCACTTCCTATACAACTTTGATTACTTTGTAGATCAGGAACGATAGTAAAGATCTAGATTTACAGCAGTACATACACATAATAAGGCCTTTCTATCCTACCACCTCTTTACAGTCAAGAAAGCTGAATATGAATGCAACGACATCTTACTCTAATGTAAAGTCCTACTCCTACTCATACCACACCTAGTGTAGTGTCTGTAATTACAGGCTACACTACCTACCCAATTACAGAGGGCTCACAACTTGAGTCATGCCCCCTGACTGTCCGTACGAACCAGTCGGATCCCGCCCGATCTAGCCTTGGTTGGCAGTTGGAAGTACTGTACTGACGTAGCGTCACGCTGCGATCCTCTTTGTGTTTCCCTAGGGCTGACAGATTATCTTAGACAGTAGTATCCAGCATGGGCCCTCATCTTATTCACGGCTTTCTCTCTATTACCCTTTTCCTATTTACCTAGGTGCGCTTTTCCGCGTGCATAGCGGCTCTCTTCGGGTAGAAGAGGATCGTCCAGTCGAATCCACGCGAGGACGGTTCACGCAGCGTTGCAGTTGCAATGTGAGGCGCGATATGATATGGGTAATTACAGCATAGGACTTCGTCATCCTTTCCCCTGTCGCCTATACGCATGCGACGCTTACATCGACCTCCCTGCCTACCTCAACATGATGTTTCATCTTGCTCGGTATCCGGAGAGTGAGACTGATGAAATAAGTAGCCTCGTCCGGCGGTTCATGATACGACCAAGAGAGCAAGACAGAAGCGAGCCCTCCGCCCCGCATAATCCTTTTATTGTAGAGTATTCTCGAGTATGACGCAAGCCTCTCTCAATCGCGATACCGGGAGCATTGTCCCCTTTATGTCGTAATGCAGAATGAGTTTCACTATTCCACAACGTGAAATCCTCATAGCTTATATGTCCGCGACACCACTCAAATCTCTCTAAACGACTTCGGATCCTTGTTGCATAGTCTCAAGATTTTCGGCATCGGCCAGCCCATCATCGGGCATCTGCTAAACATGTTCAGGAGATCTCGCATGGGGTTTAAGAGAAGAGAGCAGACATGAATATATTGTCAAGCGAGTCGTCTATGAAAGATGGTGTCAGGTATTTAAGTCTCGCCCACCCTAAGGTAACCCCCCCCCTCACGGGCCACCCCCTCACGGGCCACCTATAGCCATATAAAACCCCATTTTTAATATAACAATAATAAATCGGAAAAA
>MU392377.1:0-17710 GCA_022578495.1 Nemania sp. NC0429 | reverse complement strand
TTTTATTAATATTAATAATTTAAAATATTTTAATTTAATAGTTAAAAAGCTATTTAAAATAATTAATAAAATTATTATAATATATATATTAAAAATAAAAATAAAAACTTAATAATATAATTAATAAATAGCATATATATAAAAAGCGGTTTATATAAAAAAAATTATAAAATATAATAATAAATAAAAATAAAATAAATATATTATATATAATATAATATAAATAAAGTATATAAATATATTTAAGCTATTATATTTAAAAACTATTTTTAAAAATAATTATATTATTTTATTTAAAATAGCGGTATAAAAAGCTTAATTAAAATAAATAATGCTTAAATAATATAAAAAACTATTAAATAAGCTAAAACTTATAATATATAAGCTTTAAATAGCTTAACTTTTTTAATTTTAAATAAAATTTAAATAAACTAATAATAGCTAATAGTTTTAAAAATAAAGAAAATATATTAGCAGTTAAATTTTTTTTTATTATAAATTAACTTTTTAATATTTTTTTTAATAAAATAAATATAAACTTATATATTAAAAATATATAAATTAGCTATAATATATATTATTAAAAAATTTAAATTATTTTAAAAAAAGTCGGACTATAAAAAGCTTTAAGCTGTAGCGGCTTATTAAATGTTTTATTTAAAGCTTTAAATTTCTTTTTATAAAAAACGATTTAATAAATAAGCACTGCTATTTTTTTTAAATAAATAGCTAATATAATAAAAGCGAGCTTTTAAATTAAATACTATTTAAAAGCTTTTTAAACTATATAACGTATAATATAAGCAAATTTTTTATATAAGCGAGTTTTTTATTATTTTACACTTTTATATACAGCTTTATTTTTTTATTATTATATAACCACCTATAATGCCTTTATTATAAAATAAAATAAATATTTAGCTTATATTATAAATAATATAATATAATAAAAAATTAATATTTTAGCACACTGTTAAAATATATAATATTTTTTATTTTATATTAATAAATTATAGTAAAAATTATATAATAAAAACAATAATAACACTAAACAAATAAAAATTAATAAAATATAAAAAGTAAACTATTATATAATATATAATAAACTTAGTTTTATAATTATTTCCGCTTTAATTTAATAATATTAAAAATATAATAATTTTTTTTATATATATATAATATAACCGCAGTTAGCATTAACTAAGCTTTAAACTTTATATAATAATAACTTAACTTTTAAATATATTTTTATTAAAAAATTAATTATTAGCAAATTTTTTATAAAATTTTTAATATATATTAAAAGTAATATATATTTATATAACTAATAATTAATAAATTTAAAATTATTAAAAAAATATTTATAATTTTAATAAAACTAGCTTTATAATAAATAAAATTATAGCTAAAATAGTTATTATAACTTTTAACTAATATAAATAACTAAAGTTTATATATATAAGCAATTAAAAATAGTCGTCCGTTATTTAAAACGTTAATTTATACGGCTATACAGTTTTTTTATATATTATTTTAATAATTAATTTTTTTTTATAATATAAAAACAGTAAATTACTGTTTAATTAGGTTATTATAATAATAAAAACAGCTAAATAATAAATAAATAAAGTTTTAATTAGATTAAACATTTTAATAAATATATTATACGTTATATAAAAGGTATTTACCGGCTATTAATTTTTAACAGCTATAAAAGCTATTATTCCACTAAATTTAAATTATATAAAAAAAGCTATAACATTATTACTTTTTATATATTTTTTTATTTATTATATTATTTTTCGCTTTTTAATATTAATTATTTTAGCTTTTTAAAGCGTATATATATATAAAAATTAATAAATTAGTATAAATATATATTATATACGTTTTAAAAAAATAATTTTTTTTAGCATTTTAGTTAGTATATAAAGCTTTTATAATTAAATTAAATATTTAAAAAAGTTTTTAAAATATTAAATTAATTTTATTTAATTTAAATTATATTATTTTATAGCTTAAAATAAAACTATTAATTAAAACACCGTTTAAATTATTATTATTAGCTAAAAAATAATTTTTTTTTTAATAATTATAAACTTTATATAATATTAAAAATATTAAATTTTAAACTAATTATATTATTAAAAAATTATATAATAATAAAATAGCTTATTAAAAATTTTTTTAAAAAACGGTTAATTAAATTATAAAAAATATAACTATGTTTATATATAAAGTTTATTTATTAAAAAAAATGCTATATTTTATATAACTAATTATAAATTTAGTTAATATTATTATATAAAAAATAAATATATTTAAAAAAAAGATTTTTTATTATATAAAAAAAATAAAATATTAAAATAAAATAAGCTATAAATGTGCAGATTTTATAAAAAGTATATATAAATAATTATTATATAAAAAGTGGTTTAGCGCGTATATAAAAGTATAAAATATATAGCAAGCCTAGGCATAATATACACACTTATTAAAACGTTATAAAAACGTTTAATAAAAATATATTTAATTAAATTTAATTAATTTAATATATTATAATTAAATTATTTTAGTTATATATATAAAAGTGCTAAAAAATAGCCGAGGTGCTTATATAGCCGAGGTGCTTATATTGTATATTATATATAAAGTTTATTTATTAAAAACAAATGTTATACTTTATATAGTTAATTATAAACTTAGCTAACGTTATTATATAAAAAATAAACATATTTAAAAAAAAATCTTTTATTATAAAAAAAAAAAAAATATTAAAATAAAATAAGCTATAAATATGCAGATTTTATAAAAAATATATATAAATAGTCGTTATATAAAAGGTAGTTTAGCGCATATATAATAATATAAAATATACGGCAAGCCCGGGCATAATGCGCGCATTTATTAAAACGCTATAAAAACATTTAATAAAAATATATTTAATTAAATTTAATTAATTTAATATATTATAATTTAATTATTTTAATTATATATATAAAAGTGTTAAAAAATATTTTAAATGCTTATATATTTTAAGTGCTTATATCGTACGTTAGCTATATTTATATTATATATACTAATAAATTTTATTATTTAAATATTAAACTATTATTTAATTAAATATTATATATATTGTTTTATTATACATATTATAGCCGAAATAATTATTTTTTTTAATAATTATTAAAGTTTTATAATAGCTATATAATAAATATAATTAGTAGTTTTTAATATTTTATTTAAATTTTTATATATATTACTAATTAAAAAATATAATAGTTCGACATTATGCTTTATATAATATTAATAAAAACAACGTTAAATTTAAAAATAATTACTTTTAAAATAAAAAGTTTTATTAAATATTATATATTATATACTAGCCGCTTTAAGCTTAGCTTATTAATATTAAAAACATTTTCTAACGTTTATTATAAAATAAAAAGCAATTATTTTTTAAAAAAAAAACTTTTTATTTAAAAAAAAGCTTATATAAACTTTATTAAACTCGGCGTGCAGGCTATTATATTTTAATTATTAATTTAATTAAAAATAAAAATAAAAAAAAATATTTAAATATAAAAGTTATATTATTTTAAAATTAAAAAATATTTTAATTATAGTTAATAATTTAATATTTTATAAATAATAACTAATTAATAAGTTTTTATTAGCTGCTAACTATTTATTTATTTATAAAAAGTTTTATTAAAAATTAAAAAATATTTTAATTATAATTAATAATTTAATATTTTATAAATAATAAATAATTAATAAGTTTTTATTAGTTATTAATTATTTATTTATTTATAAAAAGTTTTAAAATTTAAAAAAAGCTTTTTAATATAATATAATGTTATATATATATTATTATTTTAAAAAAAATAAATATTTTATATTATTAAAATTTATATATTATATATTTTTAAAGCATTATATTAAAAAAAGTTATATTTAATATATAAAAAGTGCGTATAATATAAAATGTTTTATTTATATTAAATATAAATGCAACACTAATAAAGCTTTATTAGCACGTTTAATAAAATATAAATATTAAAAATAATAATAATTTATTATTAATTAATATTATAGCTTTAAAAAATATATATATTTTTTAAACTAAAAAATATTTAAATATTAAAAATAATAAAATATATACTAGCTAACTTTATAATTAAATATAAATTGCTAATTAAAATATATTAAGCTATTTATAAAAATAACTATTAATATAAAACTTTAAAATATTAAAAAAAGCTTAAAATTTTAATAAAATAATTATTAAAACTAAGCTATATAAATATAATAAAAGCTAGCTAAAAAATATTATAAGCTTTTTTTTAAAAAAATATATATATAAACAATATAAATACTATATATAAATAATTAAATATATTTATAGTATATAAATATATAATAATTATTATTTTAACTTTAATAAAAATAATAAATAAAATAAAATAAATAATAATATAAAAATTAAATAAAATATTAAATATAAATATAGTTAAAATTATATATAAATTATAAAATAATATTTAAAAAATAATATTTAATAAAAAAAAATAAAAAACTATTATATTATATTTAAAGCTTATTTTAAATATATATAGCTTTTAATGCTAAAATAAAAATTTATTAAAAACTTTTTTAGCTAATTATTATAAATATGCTAGCTTAAAAATTAAAATAAATTAAAATAAATAATTTTAAACTAAACTTTAAAATAATAATAAAATATAAATAATAAAAGTTTTTTATTTTTTTTAAATTTTAAAAATAAAATTAAAATATTATTCCGGTTTATATAAAAATAAAAACAGTTAAAAAAGCTAATAAGCTATATAAATAAAAAGCTTTTTAAAATATTATAATTATTAAATAATTTTATATATAAATAATATTTATATAATTTAATATTATAAATATTATAAATAAAGCTATAAAATTATTTATTATATAAAAAAAAACTTTTATAGCTAATATAGCTTAAGCTAGCATATAAATATAAAAATAATAAAATATTTAGCTTATATTAAACTTTTTAAATATTAACATTATAATAAAATATTTTTTTTTAAACTTTAATTTATTTATAAAAAACATATAAAAATACTTATATATATATAAAAAAATACCTATATATATATAAAGTACCTAAGTATAAGCGTAAGTCGCTAAATAGTCGGCAACTAATTAGAATATTTAAATATAAATATAAATCGCGAAATAGTTAGCGACTAGTTAAAAATTAATTAAAATATTTAAATATAATCGGAGTTACTAAATAAGCTATAACTAATTATTAACTATTAGCCGAACAGGCATAAAAGCTTAGCATATAATTAAAATTAAAACAGTAAATTAAAATAACTTTTTCATATTATTTTTTAAAATTTAAATATTATTTTATAAAGCTATTATAACTATTAACCTATATACCGGCATATTACCACTTTTTATACTTTTTAATTTTTATATTAAAAATTTATAATATAATATTTAAATAATTATTAATAAAAATAATATATAATAATATGTAATTACTAAATAACCGCAGTAAATTTAATAAAAAGTTATTAAACAGCGGCACACTATAACTAAAACCCGAAAATCTTTTAATAAACGGTTTAATAAATAATTTATTAAATTAAAAATAAACTACCTTATAACTTTTAAATAATTTAAAGCTGCTAGTTAATAAAATGCTAACGTAAATATAATAACTAATAGTTTAAAATATTTAGCTAAACTAATAATTAATAAGCTTATTAAACGTTTTTATATATAATATAAGCGAGTTTTACATATAAGCAAGTGTTATATAATTTTTTATTTTTATATATACTTTATATTTTTTATTATTATATAATAATTAATAATATTTTTATTTAAAATAAAATAAATATGCAGCTTATACTTTAAGCTATATAATAAAATTAAAACTTATTAATTTAATATATGTCTGCAATATATAATATTTTTAAAAAAAATTAGCTAATTATATATATAGTTATATAGCACGCGGTATAAAACTATTAAATAAATAAAAATTAATAAAATATAAAAAGCAAACTATTATATAATATATAATAAATTTAATTTTATAATCGTTTTTTTTAATTAAATAATATTAAAAATATAGCAAATTTTTTTTTATATATATATAATACGACCAAAGTTAGCATTAACTAGGCTTTAAATTTTATATAATAATAATTTAATTTTTAAATGCGTTTTTATTAAAAAATTAATTATTAGCAATTTTTTTATAAAAATTTTAATATATATTAAAAATAGTATATTTTTATATAATTAATAATTATTAAATTTAATATTTTAAAAAAAAAATATTTATAATTTTAATAAAACCGGCTTTATAATAAATAAAATAGCGGTTAAAATAGTTATTATAACTTTTAATTAATATAAATAATTAAAAATAATTATTAATAGTTTAAAATATTAAATTATATAGCTTTATAATTTTTTTATATATTATTTTAATAATAAAAAATTATTTTTTATTATAATATAAAAATAATATTTTATTATTTAATTAAGTTATTATAATAATAAAAAATAGCTAAATAATAAATAAAAAAGGTTTTAATTAAATTTAGCATTTTAATAAATATACTGCTTATTATATAAAAAATATTTATTATTTTTTAATTTTTAATAGTTATAAAAGCTATTATTTTATTAAATTCGAATTATATATTAAAAAATATAAAATTATTATTTTTTATATGCTTATTTATTTATTATATTATTTTTAGCTTTTTAATATTAATTATTTTAGCTTATTAAAACAAATATATATAAAAAAAATTAATAAATTAGTTTTGCTATATATTATTTATATTTTAAAAAAAGATTTTTTATTATATTTTATAAAATATATAAAGCTTTTATAATTAAATTAAATATTTAAAAATTTTTTAAAATATTAAATTAGTTTTATATAATTTAAATTATATAATTTTATAGCTTAATATAAAATTATTAATTAAAATGCCGTTTAAATTATTATTATTAGTTAAAAATTTTTTTTTTAATAATTATAAAATTTATATAATATTAAAAATATTAAATTTTAATTTAATTATATTAAAAAAAAATTATATAATATTAAAATAGTTTATTAAAAAAAAATTTAAAACTAATTAATTAAATTATAAAAAATATAATTATATTTATATATAAAATTTATTTATTAAAAAAAATATTATATTTTATATAATTAATTATAAATTTAATTAATATTATTATATAAAAAATAAATATATTTAAAAAAAATTTTTTATTATATAAAAAAAATAAAATATTAAAATAAAATAAGCATAAATATATAAATTTTATAAAACGTATATATAAATAGTTATTATATAAAAAATAGTTTAGCACATATATAAAAATATAAAATATATAATAAGCCCGGGCATAATATATATATTTATTAAAATATTATAAAAACATTTAATAAAAATATATTTAATTAAATTTAATTAATTTAATATATTATAATTAAATTATTTTAATTATATATATAAAAGTGCTAAATTATATAAAACTCGCTTATATTATATGTTAGCTAGTCGTTTAATAATTAAAAATAATATAAAAAAGCTTAATTATAATTATAAACAGTTTATAATAAAAATAACAGCTATTAAAATTAAAAATTAAATTATTATAATTAAAAAAAATAATAAATAAAAACTAAAATATAATAATATAATTTAAATATTATAAACGCTTAGCTAAATCGCTTTTAATATTTAAATTAACTAAAAATTATATTATAAAACGCTAACGTATAATAAACTTAAATAAAAAGCTAAGTTAAATTTTTTTTTAAAAGTTTATTTAATTAAAAACAGTTAATTTAAAACTATTTAAACGCACTTTTTAAATTTAATTAATAAAAATATAATAAAAAAATAAATTATTTTAAAACTTTTTTTTAAATAATAAATAATATATAAGCTTAAAAAATATTAATATAAAAATAACTTTAAGCTTATATTTAACTATTAATATAAGCTATAACTAAGTTTAAAAAAAACGCTGCTTTAATATAAAGTCGCTATTTAAAATGCGGTTATTTTATTTTATAAAGCTAAAAAATAATAAAGTATATAAAATAAAAATAAACTTATAAAAAAGCTATATTTAAATAAGCAGCTAAAATAAAAAAGTTTTATAAATAACTTTTAAATTAATAAACGCGGCAGGTTATAAAAATAAAAAAATCGCTAATAAAACTTTAATTAAAATAAGTCGGTATAAAGTCTATAAAAATAACTATTTATATGCTATTATTATAAAGAAATTAAGCATATTATTTAAAACTATAAATAAAAGCAGCAAAATAACGCTTAAATAAAAAGTTAATAAATAATTAAAATATAGCTTTTAGTTTTAATATATTTTAAACATATATAAAATATTAACGCTAAATAATTAAATATTAAAAAAAATTTAAAAAATAAATTAAAATAATATATATTTAATTTACTTTAGCTAAAAATTTTTAAACATATAATATAAATAAACTATTTTACGCTTTAGCGGTCTTTTTATTAAATAGTAATTATAATTTAAAAAACGTTATAATAAATATAAACATTAAAGTATAAATAAACATTATTTATAAAAACTTTATAAAAAAAACTTTAATTAGTTAATATTTTAATTTTATATTTACTAAAGCTTAATAAAAATTAAATTAAATATTTAAAAGTATATAAAGCAATATTAAAAATAATTAACGCTAAAAAGTTTATAAAACTTTTATATAAAATTTTTTTATAATTAAATATAATTAATTAACGTTTAAATTTTTATTATTTTAATTTAAAATAAAATAAATAAAAATTATTTAAAACACTGCTTTAAATAAATAATATTTTAAAAAATTAAAAAAAATTAACTTTAAAAAATTTATTTATAATATATTTTAAAAAAAAAATAAGTATTTATTATTAACTTTATAAATATTAAATTAAAAAAAAGCTATTTGTTAAAAATATTAATAATAATTTAAAAATTAGTAAAAACTAAATTATAAATCTGCTTAAATATTTATAAAAGTTTTAATAAATTTATTTTAAATAAAATATAAAAAAACTGCCTGCACTAAAAAAAGCTAAACATATTATTAACTAAATTAAAAAAGCTAAAGTGCCGTTTAAGCTAATTTACTTTATAATAAAAACTTAATAAAAAGTGCTTAAAAAATATTTAAAAAAAAACTAACGCTTAAAGCAAATTTAATACTTTAAAGTAAACGCGGGCATATTAATATTATTTATATTTAAAAAAAAATAAAATAATATATTTTTATATAAACTATAAAAGCTTAAACAAAATAACAGTAAAAAATAAATATTTCTTTTTTAATTTTAAAAATTATAAACTTATTAAAGTTTATATAAAAAAAATTTAAGCTAAATTTAAAAAACGCTTATTATTATATTTATATTAAGCTAAGCAATAAATAAAAAACCGCTTTTTAAATATAATATAGTTATTTTAAATATATAATTATACTGTTTAAATTAACTAATGCTTTAATAACATTTTAAGCATATATATATAAAATATTAGCCGGCCTAATAAATTATATTTATATAATATATTTAAATTATATTATAATTTTTTAAAATTTTAAAAAAATATAAAATATATTTTTAACTAATTTATTAAAAGTTAAAATAATACTAACTTTTTATAAAACTATTTAAATATAAATTTTTTAAAATAAAAATAAATTTTTTAAAACTTATTATTAACACTAAAAACATTAAAATAAATAGCCGGCATATAACAGCAATTTAAAAATAAAAACTTTTATAATTAATTTATAATATTTAAATGTTTTTTAAATTTACAAATTTTTATTAAAAATTTATTATAAAATATTTATATATTATAACACTAATTACTGCTTTATAAAAAAAAACGCTAATTAAATCGAGTTTAAATAGCTAAAAGCTATAAAGTAAACGTTTAATAAAATAAAAAATACGTTTATATTTATAATAATTCTTTAGTATTAAAATAACTAGCTAAAAATATAAATAAAAATAAATATATTAACTAAAGCTATTTTAAACATTTTATTTTAACTATATAAAAATAAATAATATTTAATTATATATTAATTATAAAAGCTTATAAATATTAAAACCTAATAAGCTATTAAGCAATAAAAACTTTTAACTATTATAAAAAGCTATAAATATTAACAGCAATATTTTAAACGCATTATTTGCACTTTTATAATATAAATAAACTATATAATACTATAAAGCATAGTTAATTTGCCGGCAAAAAATCTTTATAAAAAACTAATATAATAAATATACTATTTAGCTTAGTTTAATTTTAACATAAAATATCGTCTAAATATTATAAACTTTATAAATAATATATTTAAACGTTTTAACTATATAACAGGCGAAATCTAATATAGCAATATAATACCTACGCTATAAAAAAAATTATAATTAATTAAAAAGCTATTTATTAAAATATAATAAATTTTAACAAGCTTATATAAAAAAAATATAAAAAACGTTTTAAAAATAGCTAAAGCTAAAGTTTTTTATATTAACAGTTTAAATAACTAATTTAAAAATATATAAAAGCTTATATTTCCGCTATATAATTATAAGCGGCTTTAAAAATATTATAAATAAAAAGTATAAATGTTATAACCAGGTTATCAAATATATATAGCTATAACAGCTTATATATTAGCGGTAACCCGGTTATAATAATTAAACGCTAATTATATTATAACCATGTTAAAAAAAATATTAAAGCTATTATTTATAACTAATATGTTTTATATTTTATAGCTAAAAAGTTATTTAAAAATAAAATAATATTTTAATTAAAAATATTTTAAAAATTTTAAAATATAATTAAAAAACTATAAACTAAAGACTTTAACATTATAATATTTATAAAAATCGCTCGCTATTATATTAGCTTAAAAAAAAGCTACTATATTAATTAAAAAAATGCCTTTTTATTTTAAAACCGCCTAATAATACTTAACTAAAAAAATATTATATAAATAGCTAATTTATTAGCATTATAATAATTTAAAAGCCGGTTATATAAAAAAAATAAAACTGCTAAATTATTTTAATAAAAGTTTTATTAAAAAAAGCTAAAATAAAACATTTAAAATTATATTATTAAGTGCTAAACATATAATAACATATAAAAACTAAAATATAAGCTATATAAAAAATTATAATTTTTATTTTTATTAAATTAACCGTTTTAAAAAATTAGTTTTAATTTTATTATTAAATTGCCTATATATATTAAAATAAATAGCATAGCTTATAACGCTATTTTAATAATCGTTAACTAGTTTATAAAGATTATATTATTTATATTTATTATTAAAACGCTAAATATAATAAAGTTTATTTAAATATTATATAAATAAATAAAATGCCGTTTTAAATTTTGAAAAAATATTATAAATAATAAAAATAAACTTATTATAAGCTAGTTTTAAAAAAAGTTTTATAATAAGCAAAAGATTTAATAGCGATTATTTACTATATAGCACCTCTAAATAAACGAATAAATAAAATAAGTTTATTAAATATTAAAAAAATATTTATAAACCTATATTATAAACGAACTTAATATTTAAGCTTAAATTTTATTAAAAATAAAATTTATATATAATAATAGCATTTATATTATTATTAAGTGTTTATTATTTAAAATGCTATATAAATATTATTTAAAAATTATTAAGTTTATATTTAAATATTTATAATTAAAGGTATAAAATATAAAAAAAAGCTTTAATATATTATAGCTATATAAAAAGCGTTTAATAAATATTAAGCAAACGCTGTCTAAACTATAAAAAAACTATAATAAATAATAAATATTAATAAAGTTTTAATTAAAACAGACCGTTAGCTTTTTTATAATATATTTTTAGTTCAAATATAAAAAAAACTAGCACTTATTTATATTAAAATAAAGGTCGAAAATAAAGTCGGATTTTAGGCATACTAAATAAAATTATTAAAAAAATATTTAAAAATTTATAATATATTTTTTATTTTATTATTAAAACTATAAATAAAAGGTTAAACAGGCAACGATTTATTAATACTTTTAAAACTAAAAAATAAATAAAAAAATAAATAATAAAATATTTAATTAAATAAAAAAGTTAGCTTATAAAATATAATATATAAAAGCTATTAAAACATTTTGCTAATATAAAAGGTTTTTTAATAAAATATAAATAAAAAGTAAAAAAAACGTATATTAAATAAAATAATTTATTTTAATTATAATTAAAATAAAATAATTAAATAATAAATAAAAAATATTATAAAATAAAATCGAAATTAAATATTAATAGCACTAAAGCTAGCAACTAATTATAAAATAAAACGGCGCATATAGCTAATAAAAGCTAAAAATATATAAAACCGGTATAATAGCTAGGTCGGCATAAAATTGCTACTTTTTTAATATATAGTTAATAAAATAAAAGTATAACCTATAAATAAAAACTTTATTTTAATATAAATTAACGATAAATTAGCAATAACCGCTAATATAATAATAACAAATAAAAAAAAACTATACTTTAAAAAATCGCCGAATATATAATAAATAAACCGTAATTATATAATAAAAATAAAAAAACTATAAATTATTATATATATAAAATATAAAAACTATTAATATAAAAATCGGTCGCTAAATAAAAAAAAACTTTTAATAATACTAATAATTAAAAAATAAAACTTTAATATTTATGCTTTAAAGTTTTTTATAAAATATAAAAAGCAAAGTTTAAAAAAGCATTTATTAATAAACTAATAATATTTTTATTAATTTTTATTTAAAACGGCATATTAAAACTAAAAAACTTAATATAATTTTAATAAAATTTTTATAATTAATTAATTTTAATAAAATTAAAATCAAAATTAAAAAATAATTTTTAAACATATTAATTTAAATAAAAATATATAGCTAAGTTATAAAAATATTTAAGCTATACAGTAATTAAAGCATAATAAGCTTTTTTTATATTAATAAAAATATTAACAGCAGTTTATTAATTATTATTAGTTAATAACTAGTTAATAAATAATAGCTAATTATAAAAAAACTTATTAAATAAAAGTTTAGCTAAAAAGTTAAAAAATAATAAGTAGCTATAGTTTTAGCTTAAATAACTATAAGCTGTTTAAAGTTTAAAGCTATAAAAACGGCACGCTTTTTTTTTAAATAGCTTTATAAAAAGCAAAATCTGCTTTTTTAAAAATATTTAAACGGCGATTAAACTTTTTAGCACGCTTTATAATTATATAAAACCAATTATTTTATAAACGCTTAATAATTTATTTAATACAGTTATAAAAAATTATATTAAATTTAATAATATATTAAATAGTATTTATAAAACTTTTTAATATTTAAATAAAATAAATCGGCAATTAATAAAAAATATATATATATATATATAAAAACATAAGCTTAGTGGTTATAAGTATATAAAATATATTTAATGCTAAAAATAAAACTAATAAAATAAATATAATAAATATAAAAATTATTATATATTTTAATAATATATATATTATAAAATATATTAGCATAAACAGTAATTTTTATACTATTATTATTAACTATTTAATAATTTAAATAAGTTTACTTTTTTTATTTATTAAAAAAATATTTTTTTAAAAACTTTTTATAAAAAAATATTATATTAAGCGCCGACTAAGCAATAATAAATTTAATATAAATAAAATTATTATTTAAATTATTGTTTAATATATTATTAAAATTTTAATTATTAAAAAGCTTAAAATTATTATTTTCGCTATTTAAATTATAATTATTTAATAATAAATTATTAAGCATTGCTATAGCTTTATTTTTATTTTTTAAATTTTTAAATTTTTTTTATAAATTAATTAGCAATAGTAAACGCTACTATAAAACTACTTTTACTTTTAAAAGCTTAAAGCTGCTTTATTATAAAGCGGTTAAAACGCAGAAATAATGCAGTTATAAAAAAGCTACCGGTTTAAAATCGCTTTAAAGCTAACTTAGCTATAAAATTAATATAGCCGTAAAGGTTAATATATATAGCTTTTAATAATAAAAACTTATTTTATATATAATAATTATTATAAAAGCTATAGTAAGCGGGATTAAAAATAAACTTATAAATTAAAAAATAAAAAGCGAAAGATAAGCCGGCGACTATATAGCGACTATTACTAAATATAATAAGCTAAAGCGGTATAATAAACGAAAAACTAGCGATTATATAGCGATTACCACTAAATATAATAAACTAAAGCAATATAGCAAATAAAAAACCGGCGATTATATAGCAATTAATATTAAATAAAAACTATTAATTAATTTTAATATATTTTTATTTAATTATAACAAGCTAGTTAAAATTAAAAAAAAAATATAAAAAGTAAATAATAAAGCGCTAACTAAAAAACGACTATTAAAAAAAACAAGCTAACTATATTAAAACGTTTAAAAAGCTTAAAAAGCTTATTATTATTATTAATAAAATTATAATTATTATTAGCTAGCTTATAACTATTAAAGCAAAAATTAGCTTAAAAAAGCATAAAAGTTTAATAATAGCTTTTTATTATTTAATATAAGCTAAAAAGCAGCAAAAATATAATAAAGCTATTAATAAACAGAGCTTATAAACTATAAAGCGTTGCTAAAAAATTATCACCTAAGCTTTATAAAAAACCACTATAATTATAAGCTATTATAATTATAAAATAATTTAAAAAAAAAAAATTTTTTAAATAAATAATAATATAAAATATAAATATATTATAGTTAAAAAATAATAAAAAAAAACTTATAAATAAAAATTTTATTTATTACTGGCTAAGCGGGGTATATATATATATATAAAAGGTTATATAAACAATAACTATAATAAATAAGCGATTAAATAATATAAAAAAAACACCATTTATATTACCACTAACTATAATATATATATAAATAACAACTGCTATTTAAATTAAAAAATAATTATAACGCTAACTTTTATAACAATAAAGCCGATTATGCTTTAGCATATATATATTATATAAACCTTTATATATAATAACACGGTCGGCAATAATATAAAATATTAAAAACTAACACTTTAAAAAAAAATATAAAACAATATATAAAAATATTTATATATATATAAAATAGTACTTATATATATATAAAATATTTAGGTATAAGCGTGGGTTGCTAAATGGTTAATAATTAATTAAAATATTTAAATATAAATATAAATCGCCGAATAATTAATAACTAATTAAAAATTAATTAAAATATTTAAATGTAATTAAAATTGTTAAATAAGCTATAACTAATTGCTAACTATTAGCTAAACAGGCATAAAAGCTTAGCGCACAACTAAAATTAAAACGGTAAATTAAAATAACCTTTTAATATTATTTTTTAAAATCTAAGCATTATTTTACAAAGCTACTGCAACTATTAACCTACGTACCGGCGTACCGCCACTTTTTACATTATTTTTATTTATAAAAAGCGTATAACATTATTAAAAACGTTTATTTTTATAAGCTTATTAAATTTATAACAGCAGTAGCTATTTAAACTTTTTTTTAAAATAATAAATATAAAATAAATAAGCTTATTTAGATAAAAAAAAGAGTATTATTTGCTATTATAATAATAAAAAGCTTATTTTTAAATATAATATAAAGGTTTTTATTTTTATTTTTATAAAAAAATAAAATAAATATTTTAACTAAAATAATTAGCTTAATTAAATGCTCGGCTTTAATAGCTTTTTTATTAGCTATTTAAAGCTTAAAATGCTTATTAAACTTAAAAAAAAAATTTAATTAAAAAAAACAGCTTTTTTAAAAAATCTTTTTTTATTTTTTAATTTATTAATTTTAATTTTATTAGCTTAATAAATACTAATTAAAAATTTAATATAATAATATATATAAATAATAAATATTTTTTAATTATTAAATTTAAATTTAAATATAATAATAATAAACGTTTTAAATAATAATAATAATATAATTAATTTAATAATTATATAATAAAATATATAATAAAATTTAATAATATTTAAAAATTTATTATTTAAATAAAAATAATATAATATATTAATAATTGCTAAGCTATTTATAAAATTATATAATTTTTTATTATAAATTATTTAATGCTATTAAAATATAAAATATTATAATAAAATAAAAATAAATAGCTTTAAATTATATTAATAATAAATAAAAGTATATAAATATAATAGTTAATTATATATAAAAACTAATATATAATAACAGTTAAGCTAAAAAATAAAAAAAATAAAAATTTATTTTATTTTTTTTTTATTTTTTTTAAAAATTATTTTAATATTGCTAATATTAATAATAAAATTAAAACGCTTTTAAATTATAAATAAATATTTTATTTTAAAAAACTTTAATTTATATATAATATAATAAATAAATATTATAAAATTTTATATTAAAGCTAAAATAATAATATAATTAATAAAAAATTAAAACTTTAAATTTTTAATATTAAAAAATATTAATATTTTTTAATTTTTAAAAATTTAATTATAATTATAAATTTAAAAATAATAATTTTATTTAAACTATTTATAGTAAATAATAATTATAAATTTTTAAAATATTAATTAAAAAAGTTTAATTAAAATTTAAATAAATAAAAAACTAATTAAAATAAAAAATAATTTTTTTTTATAATTTATTTTATTAATATTAATAATTTAAAATATTTTAAGTTAATAATTAAAAAGCTATTTAAAATAATTAATAAAATTATTATAGTTTATATATTAAAAAACAGCATATTATAATATAATTAATAAATAGTAAATATATAAAAAGCGGTTTATATAAAAAAAGCTTATAAAATATAATTATAAATAAAAATAAAAAAAGCATATTATATATAATATAATATAAATAAAGCAAATAAATACGCTTAAGCCGCTATATTTAAAAGCTATTTTTAATAATAATTATATTATTTTATTTAAAATAATAATATAAAAAACTTAATTAAAATAAATAATATTTAAATAATATAAAAAATTATTAAATAAGCTAAAATTTATAATATAAAAACTTTAAATAGTTTAATTTTTTTTAATTTTAAATAAAATTTAAATAAATTAATAATAGCTAATAGCTTTAAAAATAAAATAAATATATTAGCAGCTAAATTTTTTTTTTATTATAATCTAATCTTTTTAATTTTTTTTAGCGGTATAAATATAAATTTATATTTTAAAAATATATAAATTAGCTATAATATATATTATTAAAAAATTTAATTTATTTTAAAAAAAATCGGATTATAAAAAGCTTTAAATTTAAATAGCTTATTAAAAATTTAATTTAAAGTTTTAAACTTTTTTTAATAAAAAACCGTTTTAATAAATAAATATTATTATTTTTTCGCTAAATAAATAGCTAATATAATAAAAATAAGCTTTTAAATTAAATATTATTTAATAGCTTTTTAAATTATATATATAATAATATTAAATAAAAATAAGCTATAAATAAATTTAATTAGCTTATAAAAGCTAATTATATTATTTAATATAATTAATAAA
>MU392376.1:0-17826 GCA_022578495.1 Nemania sp. NC0429 | reverse complement strand
AATATATAATTATTATTAAATTAAACGGCAATATTATTATATATATATTTTAATATAAAAAAATCGATATATAAGCTAATAATTAAAATAAAGCAAACTTTGCTTATATAATTTTATTAGCTATAATAAATAAGCTAATTAAATCTTTTTTAAAAATATAAATTATTTTAAATAATATAAATAACCGAAATAATAAAATTAAAAGCCTGCCTTTAATTATAAATAAAAAAAAAGATTAGATTTTTATAATAAAAAATATGCCTATAAAAAACAGTAACTAATCGCTAATTTGGCTAATTATAAGCTTTAAAAAGCCAGATAAAATAAAATAAAAAATATTTATACCTTTATACCGATATATTATTATACCTAAATACCCCGTAATATCCACCTTTTTAATATAAATTTTTATTTTCTAAATAAGTAATAATAACTAAGCCTAAATAAAAATTTTTTTTTACTATAAAATCTGCAGTAAAAAGAATTTTTTAAAGTAAAGAAAACCTTTGTTCCACTTTAGTTATACCTTTTTATATTAAAAACGAAAGCACTATTTAAAATAAAAATAGCTTATATAGTTTGGGCATATAAACAGCTTTATATAATAGTTAAAATATATTAAAACTTAGTAATTATTTTATTAAATTATTCGGCTATTAAAAAAATTATAAATTAAACTAATATTAATATAGCTTTAATAAAAAAGCAAATAAACGTTTATTAAATATATTAATTTATTTATTTTAGTACGGCATATAAATATATTATCTGCCGGAAAGACTAAACTTTATATTTAACGCTTTTAGTTATTTAAAAGCTATTATTAATAAAGTTAATAAGTATAGCAAAATTAAACGTTTTAATAAAAATTTTATTTTTAATTAAGTTTAAACGGTATTAAATACTAAGATTTTAAAAATAATTATAAACCTAGCGGTCCGAGCTAAAATTATTATAAATTATTAAAAAAACTTTAAATATAAATTAGTATTATAAAGCATTTATAATAATATAATAAAGTTTAACGAAAATATTAAAAATTTTTCGCAGCCTAAGTACTTATTTGCGATTATTAAAGGATTACTATATAATATTAACTATATAAGTATATATAGACTTTATATTTTAAAAGCGTAAAAAGCTAGATTTTTATAAATAGCTTATAATAATAAGCACTATTTTAATAAACAGCGTATAATAAAAAAATTAAATGCTTATTTAATCGCTTTAAAAATTAAAAAAGTAATTATATACTTAAAATACTGCAACGGCTATAAAACCTATATAATAAATAAAAGCAAGCTTAATAAAAACTATTAACCGATTTATTTATATAATATTCGACCTATAAAAACTATTATAATTAATTTTATAATAAAACTGTTTAAAACTTTTTTAGTTAATATTTTTAATAGTTAAAAAGTTATATTTATTATAATATTTTTATACTAGTTATTTATATAATATTTAAACGGTCACTTTTTATTTTTAAAAATAAAACCTATATAGCAAAGAATTAAAGCACCGTTTTAGCTAAATAATTATTACTATCGGACTAAGGTATATTTATAGGCATTATTTTCGATTATAAGTATAAATTTATTTTTAAATTCTAAGTTAGCATTTAAAAAACTTTTAAAGCTTGTTTATTTATAACTATAGCTTATTATTTTTAAAGCGACGGCCTAGCTAAACAAAAAAACTAAACTGTTAAAATTATTATTTAATATTATTTATTTATATACCCTAATAAAATATAAGTTAATTTATTATCGGCTTTATAGTAAAACTTTAATAGTATATATTTAAATGTTATAAAGTTTTTAGCGTATAAGCAGCTTTTTAAATTTAAGCTTTTAAAGCCAGTAAATATATTTACTTAAGTAGACACTTTTATTTATAATAATATAAGATTTCTTTAAAAATATTTTTATAAAAACGTAGAATTAGCAATAGATTTTATATTAATAAAAGCTAAAAAGTATTATAATAATAAGCATAAATTAATTAAATTTATTAAAAAAAATAAAGTTTATTTCCGATTATATTATAATTATTATTTATTAAATAAGCTTTTAAAAAAGTATTTTTAATAAAATATAAGTTTATAAAAAATAAAAAAACAATTAGGTTATTTAGCTTATAAAATCGACCTATTAAAGATTTTCGAAATATATTTTATAATATTTATAGTGCACCTATTACTAGGTCGCTAAAGCAAAAATCTATTTTATTATTTTATTTTTATTTTAAAACCTATTTTAAATAATTAACCGGACTTAAAAAAAAAGGCTAGAAATTCGTTCGAAATAAAAATTATAATTAAACACCGTTTTAACTGTTAAAAAAATAGATTTAAGTATTTGGTTAAATAAAAAAAGTACAGCTACGAAAATAATTAGTAGCGCTTAAAGTGGCAGCTGCGCCACTTTAAAGAATTGATTAAAAATATTAAATTTAAAAAAAAAAAAACCTTTATTAAAAAAAAAAGCTTTTTATTAGTAAGCAACAAGGGCGCTTTTATAAAGCGGCGAGTTAAATCGTTTTATTATATAATACTGTTATTAAAGTTAATAATTTCGCTTTTATGCCTTAGCATTTAATATAAATAAATAAGTGGGGCTTTATAAAATAAAGCTATATACCCGTTATAAATACCTAGATATATAGATAAAGCGTAGCTTTATTTATAAATTAAATAAAAAAATAAACCCTAAAGGTCTATCTTTACCTTAGACTATATAAGTTTAGACTTTTTAATTTATATTTCGATATTTACATTTAAATACGGCACTACCCCTAGTAACCCTTACTACTTTGTTTTTATATATTATATTAATAAAAATAATGCGGTTATTTTAATTAGCGCTTTATTAATATATAAACTAACGTATAATATAAATGAATTATATATATAAATAAATTGCACACTATTTAGCATTTTTATATATACAATTAAAATAATTTAACTATAACGTATTAAATTAATTAAATTTAATTCAATATATTTTCGTTAAACGTTTTTATAGCATTTTAATAAATGCGCACATTATGCCCGGGTTTGCTATATATTTTATATTTTTATATATACACTAGACCACCTTTTATATAACGACTATTTGCACGTACTTTTTATAAAATTTACATATTTATAGCCTGTTCTGTTTTAATATTCTGTTTTTTTTATATAATAAAAGATTTTTTTTTTAAATATATTTATTTTTTATATAGCAATGTTAGCTAAGTTTATAATTAGCTATATAAAGTGCAGCATTTTTTTTTTAATAATTAAACTTTATATATAAGCATAATTATATTTTTTATAATTTAATTAATAGTTTTTAAAATTTTTTTAGCAAATTATTTTAATATTATATAACTTTTTTTTTAATATAGTTTATTTAAAATTATATATTTTTAATATTATATAAAGTTTATAATTATTAAAAAATAAAATATTTTTTAGCTAATAATAATAATTTAAGCGGCGTTTTAATTAATAACTTTATTTTAAGCTATAAAATTATATAATTTAAATTATATAAAACTAATTTAATGCTTTAAAAACCTTTTTAAATATTCGATTTAGTTATAAAAACTTTATATGTTTTATAAAATATAATAAAAGAATCTTTTTTAAAAACGTAAATAATATATAGCCGGGCTAATTTATTAATTTCTTTTATATATGTACGTTTTACTAGGCTAAAATAACTAATATTAAAAAGCTAAAAATAATGCAATAAATAAGCAAGCATATAAAAAGTAATAATTTTATATTTTTTAGCGTATAACTCGAATTTAATAAAGTAATAGCTTTTATAGCTATTAAAAATTAAAAAGTAATAAATACCTTTTATATAATAAATAGTATATTTATTAAAGTGCTAAATTTAATTAAAACTTTATTTATTTATTATTTAGCTGTTTTTTATTATTATAATAACTTAGTTAGACAATAAAATGCTATCTTTATATTATAATAAAAAATAAATTTTTATTATTAAAATAATATATAAAAAGATTATAAAACCATATAATTTAATATTTTAAACTATTAATAATTATTTTTAATTATTTATATATATAAATTTTAGTTATTTATGCCGGTCGGAGGTTATAATAATTATTTTAAATAATATTTTATTTATTATAAAGCCGGTTTTATTAAAGTTATAAATATTTTCTTTAAAAATATTAAATTTAATAATTATTAGTTATATAAAGGCATACTACTTTTAATATATATTAAAATTTTCGCAGAAAATTTGTTAATAATCGATTTTTTAATAAAAACGTGTTTAAAAGTTAAATTATTATTATACGAAGTTTAAAGCCTAGTTCATGCCGACTATAGTCGCATTATATGCGCATAAAAAAATTCGCTATATTTTTAATATTATTTAACCGGAAAAAAAACAATTATAAAACTAGGTTTATTATATATTATATAATAGTTTATATTTTATAATCTGTTAATTTTTATTATACGGATAGCTATAATATTTATGCCACCAAACCGCGGTGCCGATTATATAATATTATATAAAAAACATTATATATAATTACAGTGCGCCGAAACAATAATTTCGGGTTTTATTAAATAGATTATAATATAAGCTAAATATTATTTTTATTTTAAAATAAAAGCATTATTAATTATTATATAATAATAATAAAAAGGTGGTGTATATAAAAATAAAAATAGTGTGTAATTTATTTATATATGCAATTTATTTATATTATACGTTAGTTTAATTTAGCTATAGCTAGCTATTTTTTTAATGTTTTAAAGCATGTTTTAAATATCCACTTTTATTATATTAATAAACTTATTATTTAATAATACTGCTTTAAGCTTTTTATTATTTACTAAACTTAGTTTTTTTAATATAATTGTTTAAAGTATAATGTAAATACTATTATAAGCTCCGGCTTTATTACCGGTGTTAACGTTATTTAACCGCGCTATAGGTTTAGCGGCTATTAGCTCTGCACTATTAAAATTGCGTGCAAATATTGCAGGTATATTTAAAATATAAAAAATTAATTAATTATTTTTTTAATTAATATAGTCGACGTTATTAGTGCATAAAGGCCTGCTATTACTATTTAATTAGTTTTTATAAAGTATATAAATAATATTTAATTTTTTAATAAGTCGACGATTTTTAAAAAATTTATATTAAAAGATTTTTTTGCAGATAATATTAACATTAAGATTTTAGTTCTGCCGAATATTATATTATATATAAAATATTTATTATTATAATAAAAGGTTATCTGCATTTTTATAACGAAATTTATTTTTAAAAGCAGTAAAAACGTAGCTATATTATAGTTTATTATATAAAGTGGCAGCTTTATTAATTTTTTAGCTAATTATATATATAATTTAATAACTTTATTATATATAACCTTATATTAATAGCTTATAAAACCTTTTTAATAAAGTTTTATACGGCATATTAAAATTTAATGCTTTTTAATATAATTATTAATAAAAATATTAAATTAAGCTTTTATATTAATAATTTTAATAATTAGTTTATTTATTTTATTTTAATTTATTATTATTATAATTTTTAAGCATATTTTAATATAATTTTAAACGTTTTTAAGTGCTGCTAGTATAGTGTAAACCTAAAATATTAAAAGCTTTAAATTTTGCTTATTTTAAATAAAAAGCTAAACGATTATAATATATAAACTAAAATTATTATTTAATTTTTTACTAAAATGCGGTATTTTATTAAAGCTTATTTTAATTATATTGCTTTTTTTTATTTAAATTGTTTTAATTATTTTAAAAACTTATTAAATTAAAACTTTATTAAAATTAAATATTTTTTTAATTAAATTTTTAATTATAACGTTAGCTTTTTTATTTAAAATATTATTAATTTTTTTTTATTATAGCTTATAATTTTTAGTTTATGCTTTAAAAAAAAGTGTTAAAAAAAGTAATGTTTAATAAAAGCTGCATATTATTATCATTTAATTTAATTATTCGGTTTTTTATTAAATTTAATATAACTAAGTTTAATGTTAACAATATTTAAATTAAATTGCTAGCTATAAAAGCGTTTTTTTATTTAGTATATAATATTTTTTAGATTTTATGCTTTAAAATCTATTAGGTTTTATTAACAGCTAAAACGTCGATTTAAAAACTTTTATTTTTTAATATATACTTTAGTAATGCTTTATTGCCGTTTTTATTTATAATTATTTTTTAAATAAAATTTAAAGTTTAGTTTTAATTAATATAGCTTTTTTAGCTATAATTAAATATTTTAACTTTATAATAATTAAAAGCTTTAACTGCACTAACTTTTATAGCCGTTTAAATAGCTATATTAACATTTATTATATTTTTAATATAAGCTTATTATTAATTTTTAAATTAAGCTATTTATAGCAGTTAATAATTAATAATTTTAAATTTAACAGCTTTAATATTTAAATTTTTAAATATTAGCTTATATTTAATTAACTATATATAAGCTTGCTATTAAAAACTTTTATTATTTGCTAATATATTTTTATAAATTTAGCGTAAGCTTAAAATAATAACTTTATTTTTTTATTTTTTAAATTAAATTATTTATATCGATATTTTAATATAGCAAAAGCTGCTAAAAAAGTTATGTTTATTTAAGCATTACTTTTTATTTTAATAAATAATTTATTTTATAGCTATTTTTTTTATAAACGGGCAGTCGGCTATAAAATATTTTTTTTTAAACATTTTTAGCATAAAGCGCTATTTTTATTATTAAACGATCTGTTTATAAGTTTAAAGCGCTTTTTATAATTTTAAAAATAGCTATTTTATATAACTGTAAACACGTTTGCTATAGGCGGTTTTTACTAATTTTATTAAATATTTTATTAATTTATATATTAAGCTTATATTGCTTAAAGATTTATTAAAAATTAGTTAAATAGTATAAAGTATTTATATTATAATAATATTTAATATTTTTAATTTAAAGGCATTATATACTATAAAAGCTATAAACAGTTAATAATTTTTTTAGCTTTTATAATTATTATATTAATTTAGCTAAGTTTAATTTTTAAATTGTTAAACTTTTTAATAAATATATTAACTATATTTTTTTAGCCGATTAATTTTGCTGGCTTTTTTACTAATATTATCTTTTTATTATTAATATTTACTATGCTTTTAAACGCTAGCGATATATTAAGTCGAAGTGCTAAAAATATATTTTAAAAACTTTATTAATTTTTAATAAATTTAAAATATATAGCCTTTTTATAAATATTCGCTATATGTTTATATTAGTTATTATAATTTTTTAATTAAGCTTTAAAATTAATTTAGTTTAAAAGTAATTTTTATAATTTATTATATAATAAAATATATAAACTATTATAATTTTTTATTAAAATTTTATTAATAATTTTTTAAATAATTAAAAAATTTAATTTTTATAGCAGCTTAAACATATAAATAAAGTTTTACTTTTTTTTTTTATTTTTTTAAATTTAATAATATATAATTAGTAATAAAAAAATATTATTTTAGTTTATTTATATTTTATTTTTTTAGCAAAGCTTTTAAGTTTTATAATAAAGTAAAAATAGATTTATTCTGCTTAAAATTAATATATTTATATTCTGCTTTTATAATTTTAATTATTTATTTTTAAAAAAAATAATTTTTAATTTTTATTTTAATAATTTTTTTAATTTTTTTAAAACGCGGTATATACTAAAATAAATTTAACAGCTATATTTTTGCTAATATTTTAATAATTAAACATTAGCTTTAAGCTATTAATTTAATTAAAAACTTTTAACTGTTTAAATAATAAATTAAAATATATCTTTAAGTTTAATAATATTATTTTATATTTAAAAAGTTTTATTTTATATTTTAAGTTTAAATTAATAAAAGCTAAAAAAATATTTATTTTAAAATAAAAATAAGTAAATTTATAGCCTTAGCTAGCACCTGTTTATAAATAGCTAATATTAAATATATTTAAAACTAGTTTAAAGCTTATATTAATAAAAAAAGTTTTTTTTAGCATAGGTTTTTTTTTATTAACAGTTAATTTAAGCTTAGTGCTAATAAAAAGTTTATAAGTTTTAATAATATTATTATTTTTAGTTAATATATTAAATTCGGACATTTTTAATTAGCTGTTAATAAAAATTTAAAATATTATTTTTATTTATTATAAGCTTAGTGTAAAGTTTTATTTATTATAAAAAAAACCTATTAATTATAAAGTGTAAATATAAAAAAAAAATTTAATTTAGTTTAAAAATAAGTATTAATTTAAATAATAATATATAAGCAAACAGTTTATTTAATTATTAAAATAAAACTAATAAATAAAAAATAAAATAAAATATATAAATATTTTTTAAATTTTTTAAATTAACTCGATTATAATAATTATAATACTAAAAATAATTTATTAATATTAATAACTTTTTATAAATAAGTTTATTTTTTATTGCTAGTGCGATATAATGCCTTATAGCCTTTTTTTAATTAAACCACTTTTTATACGCTTATTTTTTAAACAAGCTAAATAATTTTAATATTATCGGCTTAGCTAACGTATTAATTATTATAATAAAGATTTTATTTATTTATTAATTACTTTTTAGCTTTTAATTTTTTTTTTAAAAAACTTTATAAAAGTTTAAATAGTTTAATTTTTTTTTTATTATTTTATAATAAAAGTTTCTATTTATTATATAAATATAGCTTTAATTTTATTAAAATTAATTAATATTTTTAACTTATTTATTAAAGCGTTTTAAATTATAAAGTATATTAGCGTTTTAATATATATAATTTTTAAGTGCTTATATTTATATTTGCGCTAATTTGCTAAACGCTTAATGCGTTTAATAACGGTTTTAAAAGTTAATTTTATTGTTTACCTAGTTTTATTTTAAATATATTTTATTAAAAAACTTATTAATTTAATGCTTATTTTTATATTAATTTTATAATAATTATTATAATTAGTTTTAATTATTTATAATTAGTTTTATTAGTTTTTATAAATTTATAAATTTAAATTTGTTAATAAAAACAATATAATTTATATTTTATTAAAAACACTATTAAAATAAAAAACGCTTATACGTTTACGTACTTTAAAAACCTAACTTTAATAAGCATTTTATAAAAATTTAAATAAAGTAATTAAATAAAAGCATTTTAAAAGTTATAATAAATTATAAATTTATTTATAAAAAGTAATAAAAACTACCGTGGCTAAAAAAAAAAAATTATTATGTAGACAGAAAAAAAGCAATAAATATATAGAAAATAACGCGTATAAATTAACGCAAGCCCCATTGGTCTAACCTCCTAGGGTGTAGTATGCAGCCTTAAAAAGTGGCTGGTGGGATCACCCTACTTTAACACCCAGGGCCTCGATCTCGTTCTCTAGCAAACTGGAGGCCTCGCCATCAACGCCAGCGCCCACTGATATGAGCGGAGCTAAGCATGCCGGCAGCCCTGCGCTCAAGTCGGCGATCGTATTCTTAGAAACATGTTCCTTGACCGCTAGCCGGACGGCGGGTGTCTCGTTGAAGGTATCCTCCGGTGTAAGTAGCTCTATCTTCTTCTCTATGATAGAAAGTTGAGTGTAGACTCTGAGTTACCAAGATCTGTGAGGACGCTGCCAATGACAATCAAAGTGCCGGGTGCTTTAGGGTACCGGTGAACGTGCCACAGCTTGTCGCCAGCGAGACGGCCGTGAGCTTCAGTCTTGCCCATGAGGTAGGGGGGTACCAAATAAAAAGATAGATCAGTTTAACCCTAGACACCGAGGTAGCCAACTGTAGATGGCGAATGAGAAGATAAGCGAAAGATGGAAAAGCACTGGGATAGAGACTCATGAAATGTAAAATACCCAGAATTGCACTGCTTTATCCTCTGTCGTTCTTGAAGTATGGGCTCTCGTGAGGTGAAGGGCAGCAGCTGACTGAGAGAGTGCAGTAGCTATGGCTTGGGCGTCGCCGCACTGTTGGCTGCCTTGTCGTACGCCTGTCGCAGTAGGGCAACAATAAACAACCCATCTCATCACTATGATCAGTCACTCACAGAGCGAAGGGGCTGAAAGCGCCCCGCTTACATCACGTGACATCGCAGCGACCGCTTGCATCCATGCCGGATGCATGGGTAAGGCAGAGGTTCCATCCCCCCAACCCACCGTTGTAGCTTAGCTAGCAGTCCGGCATCCTCCCAACAATATACGTCAGGCACCTCAGTAGCATGCCAGCCGAAGACGATGACGGAGAGGGCATCTTCCACTTGGCCGACGAGTGCGATCGCCACCTCTTTCCCACCCTCCTGGACATCTTGGGGAGATACCAGGACGAAGAGAGAGGCACGAAGCGATATCGATTGGTGAACGACTGTCATCAGCGCTTTGAGCTCTGGGCGCACTACATCGGCGTCTTTGCCAACCAGTCCATATCGCTTGATAATCGCCTTAGACCCTTTCAGACCGTCAGAAACCTGATTCTTCGTCTACTTGGGCTCTTGCGTTCGAATCTTGAGCATGGCAAGTCGAGGCTCCAGCCTTCAGCGCCTTTCCACCATGGCTCTATGGCTAACGGTAGCAGGCTTCTGGTTTGAGACGGCAGTCGTAGAGCCTAACCTGGAAGGCCAAGCAGAGGATGCTCCACCTGCATTTGTGTTGGGGCAACTCCAAGAATCCGTCGAGGCCGCCCTCCTTGCCATCAAGGAAGCAGTGGATGAACTACATCGCATAGCTGTCGCCATTCGGACTTCATCGACTTCCGATCTCACCTCCGGAGTGGAGCGATATGCTCGTAAGCTCGACCCTGTAGAAACGGCTGATTTAGAGAACATGGCACTGCTAAGGATTGAGACCCAATATGTCAATCTCAAGCATTCGGCCTTGGCGCGGCAGCTCGCGTCATCCATCTCACACAGACGTCTTCGCTTATTATATGAGCGCGATCGCCACCATCGGCTAAGCCAGGACAGGCGCCATGAAGCCACCGACTTGATATCGACTCCGCAAGTTGAGATAGAGCCTGCGAACTCACTACTGGACGACGCAGATACTGCTTTCAGCCCAGAGCTAGTGCCAGCAGCCGAAAAGTCCATCCCAAGAACGTCAGTCTGCTCTTGCAAAAACACTATTAAACCACAGACACTGACCTAGGGTGCAGACCAGTCACTGTTACGGGAACAGCCAGCATTCCTTCACGTCTAAGCGAGCAAAGGTTTTTTGGCGTTCCTGCTCCAGAAACGCTCAAGTCGTTCGGTAATAATGACTACCCTTACCCGAAGAAGCCGCATGGAAAGACGTGTGACTGGTGCTTCCAGTTCCTACCAGAAGATCTTGACAGAGAGCGCTGGAAGTGAGTGCCTATCCACCACGCCATACAGGCGGCAGCGGGATCTGCTGACATGGAGGGAACGAAATTGCACTGGCACAGAACACATTTCAGAAACGACTTGAAACCATATGTATGCATCTCAGAAGACTGCGCCCAGCCAACTGTGTTATTTGCTACCTATGCCGACTGGCTCGAGCATATGGAAGATTCGCATACTCTTCATTGGGCACGAAATGTCCACAGCCCTCAAGTGTGGTATTGCGATATCCACGACGACAACTACTACGAGTTCCACAGCAGTACCGATCTCATTGAACACCTGAAGGCGGAACATAGTAGCTGTTTCACTCACGATGACGATCGGGAGAGAAGGGTACGCTGGAGTGTAATACCAGAACCTCGCAACTTGAACGAATGCCCGATTTGTCAAGTTGACGTTACAAGCTTGAGACCCAGCTCGAATATGAAAATTTCAGCAGAGGAGGAGCATAGTGTGATCAATAAGACAGAATGCAGTTTGACAGGGCCGGTGAAGGGTGTCGACTTGCGGGATGAAGAACAATATATCATCGGCGAGCCGAGTCATCAGGAAGGGGTATTTAAACACAACTACCGCAAAGGCGTCCGTTTCGTGGAACCCGACAAGGTTAGCCGCCCTAACAAGGATACTGTGCAAAGCTTTGGCCGCCAAGACACCGATAACCCGTCTATGACACATGATGTCGCTAAGACGGCCACCCACAAGAGTGTCGAGTTTCAGGAGCAAGAACAAGACCAAGGCAGCAGCACGGACGAGTCGTCTATGGCGTCAAGCTCAGGTGCTGAGGATGACGTGCCACCAATCAGCCGGGACCCCGTCGAGATGACTAACCGCGTGAAAATGGCCATGCACGTCGCTGAGCATCTTAAAGCGTTGGCATTCCTTTCCATTCGATATATAGAAGCGGAGGACAGCAGTGACAGTGGCGATGAGACGCTATCAAGCCGAGAAAGCTTCGGTGAGAGCGATAGTCCGCTAGAATTCGACGACGTGAATACTGTGATGGTTGATATATCCTCAGAGGAGGGAGAGCGCCAAGCGAATCACTTCCCAGACATATTCAAGCACGGTTCGTCACCCTTAGGCCAAAATGACAGTTCAATTTTAACAATATACACAGTCTATACCGACATATTGACAACCCGCGAAGATGCCACACAGATCGAGCCCACGCTAGACAGAGAGGAAAACCTCGAGACACGTCATGGTATCACAGAAGCTTAGTATAAGGAGCAGCCGAACTTTCCCCTTCAGGGACTACAGCCTGGAATGGGTCAATGGCTTCTTGACTCGACGGAATTCCATGGCTGGTTAGCTACAAGCAAACAGACCCTGTTTTGTCCAGGTATCATCGGGGCAGGAAAAACGGTCCTAACTTCAATCGTAGCTAACGACCTTCCTTCAAGGTTTCAAAATGACTCTATTGTCGGTGTAGCATACGTTTGCAGCAATTCGTGGCGTCATAGTGAACAGAGCGTTGGCCACTTGGTTGAGGGCATCCTACAACAGCTGGTTGCGTCCTTGCCTTCCTTACCTCCCAACATTAAGCTTTCCGATCATAAGTATATAAGATCGCGGTCATCCTTCATCAAAACCATTGAGCTCCTTCAATCGGTAGTGGCAACGTATTCGAGAGTCTTCATCGTCGTTGATGCACTTGACGAAGTAGAGTCGGATAGAGGTCAGGCAATTTTCCTCACAGTGCTATTCGACCTTCGGACAGAACACGGAATAAACATATTTGCAACGTCAAGATTCGTCCCAGAAATCACGAAGCATTTCAAATCCAGCGAGTTGCTAGAGATTCGCGCAAGCACTGACGATGTGGCAAGCTACCTCGAATCTCAGATATATAAGCTGCCATCTATCGTGTGGGAGGACCAACAGCTGGAAGAAGACGTTAAGACGGGTATTTTATGGGCAGTAGATGGAATGTACGTTATCAAGTCAGCTAAAAGAAATATCGTAGCCACTGACGACGACCTGCAGGTTTCTCTTAGCACCCCTTTATATTCGGGTGTTTGCCGATACGCGTACGTAAGATCGTGTCCGAACCGTAATGAATACCTTATTGCAGCGGACTCAAGAAATGCAGGAACCTGACAAAATTCAATTTCTCTCTCAAATATACGTGCCCCTCATGGAAAAAACCATCAACGGAGAGAAAACGGGAAAGAGAGAACTTGCCCGGAAGGTCCTTTCTTGGATTGCGCACGCGAAGACGCAGCTTACCGCTGTGGAACTTCAACATGCCCTCGCGACAAGACCGGGAAAAGCTGAGCCTAACGATGAGGATCTGCGGGTTATCAATAATATGGTCTCTGCATGCGCTGGGTTAGTAACTATTAATAAGGAGAGCAACATCATCCAGCCGGCTCACTACACAATATAAAAATATCTTATGCCTTCGTTTTTAATGTAAAAAGGTATAACTGGAGTAGAACAAAGGTTTTTTTTACTTTAAAAAATTCTTTTTACTGCAGATTTTATAGTAAGAAAAATTTTTTATTTAAGCCTAGTTATTATTATTTATTATAAAAAAAATCTATATTAAAAAGGTAAATATTATAAATATTTAAATATAATAATATATAAATACTAAGGTATTAATATTTTTTATTTTATTTTATTTAGCTTTTAAAGCTTTTAATTAGCTAAATTATATTTAGTTTTTATTTTTTTTTTATTATTATTATAATAGCATTATTAAAATAAAAAGCGGTTTTTTATTATTTTTATTATAATATATTTAATTAATTATAATATATTTAATTTAATATTATATATTAAATTTTATATAATATATTAAGTTAACTATTATATATTAAATTAATAATTAAATTAGTTATTAAATAATAAACTAACTAATTAAATTAATTAATAAATTATATAATAAAGAATTTTATTTATTTAATTGCTAGTTTATTTAAATATAAAAATATTTAAATATAAAGCTATTAAATTAATTAATAAATTATATAATAAAAGATTTTATTTTTTTAACTGTTAATTTATTTAAATATAAAAATATTTAAATATAAAGCTATTAAATTAATTAATAAATTATATAATAAAAGATTTTATTTTTTTAACCGCTAATTTATTTAAATATAAAAATATTTAAATATAAAATTATTAAATTAACTAATAGATTATATAATAAAAGATTTTATTTTTTTAACCGCTAATTTATTTAGGTATAAAGATATTTAAATATAAAGTTATTTAAGTGTAGTTTTTTAGTTTAAATTTTTTTTATATAATAAAATATTAGCAAATATTATAAAAGTTATTAAATTATTAGCGTTTAGCTAAAATATTATTAATATTTTTTAAAAGCAGACTATTTATTTTATAAAACTTTTTTATTAATATAATATTTTTTAAACTTATTTTATAATAAAAGCACTTTAAATAATAAAGTTATTATAATATAAATATTATTTTTAAAATTTTAATAAATAAATTTTAAGCTTTAATAGTATTAATTTTTATTATTTTAAAAAATATATAAAATATTTTAGCATAGCATATATAGCGTTAATTTATAAGCTACTGTTTATGCTAGCTATTTTATGTTTAGCTTATTAATATTAAAAGTATTTTTTTAACGCTTATATTAAATATAAAGCTAAAAAACTAATAATTATATATATTATAATTTAATATTATAATTAAAAATAAAAATATTTATTAATATTTATAATTGCTAATTTTTTATAACTAATATATTATTTAAGCAAAGGCAGCAAGCTTTTATAATAAAAATAAAAATAATTAAAACTATATATAAATATTAATAAAAAAATAATTTAAAATTTTAATTAAATATTAATTTTATTTAATAAACTAAAGATTTATTTAGCTATAATTAATATTTAGTTTAAATTTTAAACTGTTTTTTTATTAATATTTATATATAATTTTAATTATTTTTATTTTTATTATAAAAGCTTGCTATTTTTGCTTAAATAATATATTAGTTATAAAAAATTAATAATTATAAATATTATAGTTTAATATTATAATTAAAGCTATAAAATAAAAAGCAGTTTTTTTAAAAATAAAAGATTTTGCTAAGCGGTATAAGCTTACATTAATTATTTTAAGCTTAGCTTATTAATATTAAAAATATTTTTTTAATATTTGCTATAAAATAAAAAATAATTGCTTTAAAAAAAAAAGCTTTTTTTTATTATATAATATACTAATAATAATTAAAAAAAAAGGTTATATAAACTTTATTAAATTTAATGCGTAAGTTATTATATTTTAATTATTAGCTATATTATATAAAAATTAAAAAATATTTTAGCTATAATTAATAATTTAATTTATATAGCGTTTTTATTAATAATATTAAATTTTTTATAAATTTTTTTAAAATTAATCGACTTTTAAATATAAGCTATATTAATATAGTTTTATTTACTTTTTTTAATTTAATATTTCGCCGCTAACTATTATTTTTTTTTATAACCGCCCGTTTTTTATATAATTATATATATTTTTTTATTAATATAATAATATTTTTTTAATAATTATTTTAGCTATAATATATTTATAATAAAATAGTAAAGCTATATTTATATTTTATATATTAATAAAATTTATTATTTTAAAATTAAACTATTATTTAATTAAATATTATATATGCTATTTTATTATATATTACAGCTAAAATTAGCTTTGCGGCAAAATAGTATATAAAAAGTGCTAATAAAGCGGTTATAAAATAAATTAATATTAATTAAATAAAATAAAATTTTATTATTATTATTTATAACTTTAATATATTAATATATATAGCAAACTTTTTAATTAAATTATAATAATAAATTTAAAAAAATAAAAGATTTTATTAAACGGTGTATATTATATGCTAACCGCTTTAAATTTAGCTTATTAACGCTAAAAACACTTTTTAATACTTATTATAAACTAAAAAACAGTTGCTTTAAAAATAAATAAATAAAAATTCGGCGCTTAAGCTATTATATTTTAATTATTAATTTAATTAAAAATAAAAACAAACATTTTTTAACACTCGCTATAAATTAAAAAACAGTTATTTTAAAAATAAAAAAGTTTTTTAAGCGCTATATATTATATGCTAGCTGCTTAAAGCTTAGCTTATTAATATTAAAAACATTTTTTAATGCTTATATTAAATATATAGCTAAAAAAATAAAAAATTAGCTATAGCATAAATAAAAAAAATAAAAATATTATAAATGCTGCGGTTATATAAATAAAAATTAATTAGTTAGTTTTAACACTTATATTAGCCGCTTTAAGCTTAGCTTATTAATATTAAAAGCATTTTTTTAATATTTATATTAAATATATAGCTAAAAAATTAATAATTATAAATATTATAATTTAATGGTATAATTTAAGCTATAAAATGAAAAATAATTGCTTTAAAAGAAAGCTTTTTTTATTTTATAGTATGCTAATGTTAATTTTTTAAAAAAAAACTTATATAAATTTTATTAAACTTAGCATATAAGTTATTATATTTTAATTATTAGCTATATTAGTTAAACATTAAAAAATATTTTAGCTATAATTAATAATTTAATTTATATAGCGCTTTTATTAATAATATTATATTTTTTATAAACTTTTTTAAAATTAATTAATTTTTAAATATAAGCTATATTAGCATAGTTTTATTTGCTTTTTTTAATTTAATATTTTGCTGTTAAATTTTTTTTTTATAACCGTTTATTTAAAAATAATTTTTTTTATTAAACGCTATATATTATGCGCTAGCTGTTTTAAAATTAGCTTATTAATATAAAGCGCACTTTTTTAATATTTACATTAAACGTAAAGCTAAAAAATTAATAATTATAAATATTATAGTTTAATGCTATAATTAAAGCTATAAAATAAAAGGTAATTATTTTTTTAAAAAAAAAAAAAGCTTACGCCGATTTTATTAAACTCGGTATATAGGTTATTATATTTTAGTTATTAATTTAATTAAAAATAAAAATAAAAAAAATATTTAAATATAAAAGCTATATTATATAAAAATTAAAAAATACTTTAGCTATAATTAATAATTTAATATTTTACTGCTAACTATTTTATTATTAATTATTTTTTTTTATAACTGCTTATTTTTTATATAATTATATATATTTTTTTATAAATATAATAATATTTTTATTATATAAAGTATATTTATTAAAATTTTATAACGGCTATATAATAAATATAGCTAATAATTTTTTTATATTTTAAATTTTTTTATAAATTATTAATTAAAAAATATAATAATTTAAAACATTAAGCTAATATAATATTAATATATATATAAAAAGCTATTATATATAAAAAATAAATTATATATTTTATATAATATTAATAAAAGCAATAATAAATTTAAAAATAATTAA
>MU392375.1:0-18410 GCA_022578495.1 Nemania sp. NC0429 | reverse complement strand
CCCCGCCCCCCCCCCCCCCCCCCCCCCCCCCCCCCCCCCCCCCCCCCCCCCCCCCCCCCCCCCCCCCCCCCCCCCCCCCCCCCCCCCCCCCCCCCGAGTGTAAATATAAATAAAAAAAAGTAGTCGGTGGTATCAATGGCACGAGACGATGGATATCTAAAATGTATCTGACCTACTTATCTAAAAAACCAACATGCTAATTGGAAATAAAAAAACCAGTATGAAGGCATGGGGTGACCAGCTCGACCCCACCAAGCTATCAGGCGTAAGTCCAGCTACAGATGCCCAAGTCCATGCATCGGCGTTCAGATGCGAGGTGGCGAGGTGAGGTCAATGCACTCGCAATCGCACTCGCTCACAAAGCAACATCCCGTCTTTCCAGATCCGCTTCCTCGCCGATCCCACCGGCGCCTTCACGAAGGAGCTAGATCTGGGCTTCGACGCGATCCCCGTCTTCGGACACACGCGCGCGAAACGCTACGCGCTCGTCATCGAAGACGCCAAGGTCAAGTCCGTGCATGTCGAGCCCGACAACACTGGGACGGACGGTCAGTTCTTACCCCTCCTATCCTATGCTATCCTATGCTATCCATCCATTCATCCATTACATCTATTCTCCCTGAAGCCAAGAGTATCGATCAGCTCAGGCAGGCCCTCGTTTCACATTGCTAAATGTTCACCAATTCAGTCTCCATGGCCGAGAAGGTCCTGGGTTGAGAGGACGAGAGGACACCTAGCGGTGCTGTCACGGGGTAGGCTGTACATTAAATAGGTACTTATCTATCATCCGGCACTCATCCGAGATTGCATATTCGTATTATGTGAGAGATAGAAAAAGAGAGAGAGAGAGAGAGCGAGAGAAAGAGAGGCTCTTCACGAGGGAAGGTGATGGATGGGATGGGATCCGCCTAAGTCAGGTCGTGGCTGGCCACGGTGCCTGATGTCTCGACCATCTATCCTCTATCATCCATATCCGCTCAAGAGGTATCTATAACGTGAATCAGAACAGACTCGCATTATAAAACGCTGACATGTTTCGAAATATAATTGCCCGTACTTGCCCCTATACGGTCTTATACCACCCCGGGCCGGGACTGTGTGTATCAAAAGTGACGCCGATGAAAAAAAAATTGTATCACCCTCGCACGGAATATATTATCCGTCCCATGTTACAGTGTAAAAAGAGCGAAGTGGGCGAATCGTCACCACTAAGTAACTACCCAACTACCTATGCCAGTTGCGCTTACTTGCCTCGTCGTTACGCAAAGCGTGAGCAGCTAGCCTGATAGCTAAAGTACTTTAACTACCTTACACACACTGACTGCCATCGTCCCACGTTCATCTAAAGAAAGTAAGTGACTTCGTTATCGAATTTGTCAAAATAAGGTTCTTATATCCCTAATCCAGGCGAATCATCATCCCACCTCATCAGTTAGGTTAGGTTACCCTCAACAACCCGTGTAAGTGATTAATTAGGTAGATAGTTGGTTAGCTAATTTGTTAATTAATTAGAGATCCCCTAGTCTCCCGTTTGCGCAACCACCACACTCTTACATACTCACTCCCCTCCCATTTAAGTAAAGACAAGACTTATCATCTATCAAACACACTCGAAGATTCATCTATGAGTCGAGACGGAGAGAGCTGGCTAGCCAGCAAGGCATGTTAAGTAACCAAAGTTAAAGTCTACCTACCTAGCTGCACAATGATACGAGCAATAGTGACATTGGCCGATAGCTACATCCACGGCTTCTGGATTCCTACTCCTTACCTATCTCCCGAACTTACTTCTATATATACGCGCATATACACACAAAGACCTTTTACGGAAGAAGGGGACATGACATCAACACCACCTGCCTCTATCCGTCTACTAATCCAGTATCATCACCTGGCTGACCGACCGACCGACTGACTCACTGACTGGTTTCCAACCCTCCGGCGACGGTACTGGGGGGAAACCGATAAAACAAACAAGAGGGGGGGGGGGGGTGTAAATGGGTAGGTAGATAACTGACACGTGAATCCTACGTAGGTGTGATCTATCGAGTCCGACCGAGCCTATCCATCACAAGAACCATCAGACACGTATCACTGAAACCCAGGCGCAAGACGGCAAAACGCAAACACTAACGCAGTCGGTGACTGTGGCACGACACACGACACACGACACAAAGCAATGCAGGCGGGAAAGCTAAGGGGAGAAAAGGAGAATGATGATTTAAATGACGGGAATAAAGCAGTCGAGAAAAAACCAAGTAAATGCTCATATTCACTCTGATCCCATACTCCGACCATGATGTCTCCTGTCTATCTACTCGCGTTTAATCATTACAGTGCGCCATTTGGCCTTTTTAACGTCGGTTACTGGCGGCACTCTTCAGGTCTACATTAAAAGACCAGCGACCTAGATATCGTGTATTAGTACGAACCACGCCGAGGAAGGGGTAGGGTCTTAGCTCACCGTTGGCAAGATTGTCGGCCGTATCGTCGAGTAAGATCACGCGACGTTTATTACAGTAAGCAGTCTTGTCGATTATATCCACTTTTAGCTTTGCATCGGCAAGCTCAGCTATGGGCTTCTCAAACATCTCGGAGAGGGCCTCGACGGCTAGTTCCAGATCCTTTTGGTTGTCTTCAAAGATCTCGGTCAGATTGTTGCGCGCAAGATAAAAGGCGAAAGCATATGTCCACTTCAGTGTCTGCCGACATGTCTGCAGAGCCTGTGAGGCCGTGTTCAGATACTGAACCTCGATCCAAGACATTCCGGATGCCGTTTGTAATTGTACCATCTTCTTCTCTGTCTTCTGGTAGATATCCTTATCCAGACGCGCCGATTGTTCGTGATTTGCGTAGCGGTTGTAGTAATGCAAATAACGCTCTAAGGAAACCCGTGACTTCGCTTGGGCGTCCCGGGCATCTGTGCCACTCTTCTCTTCGAACCGGTTACAATTGTACCAGCTGGTGCCATGCTCCGACCACAGACCCATACACATCCAACAGAACTCGTGTTTACACTTTCGACAGGTCATGTGGTTGCACCCTCCGTTCTTTTCTATCGTGGAGTTGCATTTCGGACATTCCTTGGTGTTCGCCGATATCCAATTAGCCGTCTCGCTGTCATCGGCGCACTTCTTCAGCCACCTCTTCACTAGCTCGCATGGCGCGGGTTGATGGTCGCTGAGAATACAGCCAAAGCAGAAGCGATAGCCGCAGTTACATGACACCGTAGGTACGACTTTGTCCAGATCCTTCGTCTTGATGGCGCACTCGATCGCGTTCGTGCAATCAGGTGCCGGGCACCACTTCAACGTGTTCTTATCCTCAACATAGGTACGGTTGAGGAGTTCCCGGTATCGATCCCTCAGATCAGAGGTAACTAAGTGGTCCAACGAACGGGAGTCTATAATTCTCTGGCACCCATCTGCCGGGCACTGGATCCGGGCCGCTTCGCCCTCTTCGCGTATCTTCTGGCCCAGATATTGTCGATAGCAATCGACACAATACCGATGACCACACTTTATCGCGTAGGTGAGAAGACCTGCTTCGTCCTCGCAACATATATCGCACATGAATCCAGGTATGGCCTCCAACTTGTTTGGTTCGGCGGCGCTTGGTCCCAGACCTGCAGCCTCTAAGACCTTGGCCGGGTTGTCCATGTAGTCGTCAATCAGGCGTTCCTTGTTCCAGCGGAAATAGCGTAGCATAATAGCGGCATCCTCTTTTCTCATTTCTAAGATCATGTTGACCTCATCAATCATCTCATCCTGCTGGTGTTGGATATCATCGGGATCGTAGACCCTATAGCTGACGTCAAAAGTCACACCCTTCTTCTTGTCAGATTTGAACGTGGTAATATTCGGGTCATCATCAGGCTGGTCGTCGAAGACGTCGAAATCTGAGGGTACAACAAGTTAGTTGCCAAGACGTAGACAGAGGAGCTTGTCAATGTTGCAAACACGAGGGGAGGGGGGGACTGGTGGCGATGACGCGAGATGGACGGTGCGGGAGGAATATAATAGCGAACACAGGGTAGAAGCGAGATGAAGATACCAACCTTCTTCGGCAGCGGACAGGTCGTTATCGGTGTCATCTTGCATCATGTCGTCGTCACTCGACATGTTGGACACGAAGTCCTCGTCGGAATCCATACCTGTGATGGGGGTTGGAGGTGCCGCTGAACCTGAAGCTGCTGAGGCGAGGACTCGCTTGTTGGGGAGCGCGTCGGGGATCGAGGAGGATGATACCGTCGCCTCAGCGGCTTTTCGCTTTCTCGTTGTGGGAGCAATGATGTCGTCGGTGAGGTGGGGGAAGGGGGTGGCAGACGATGCTCGTCGATGGCGAGCTGCGAGAAACTCGATGACTGGATCGAGTTCCCAAAGGAGAAGAATCGGAGGCCGATGTGTGACCAGAGCCCCTGTAGGGTCGAACTATTACGATGCGCGAAAAAGACGGTGTGGCGGCGGCGGTAGGGGCAGGGATTTGACGAGGTTCTAAAACCACGACCCGAGTGAGACCGTGGCAAGTACAGACAGCGAGGAGGTCGTCTCTCGAACGATGACGGATGAGATAAGGCCGTGGATCGGAGAGGGAGACTAGGAGCGGCCGGTTTTGTAGAGAAAGCTCGAAATCAGGGCGTCAGGCTGTCCGTAGTTGAATGTGGAAAGTCTCGACCGCCTCGACTGGGATTCGAGGATGCTAGTTAGACGCTAGGCTACGAGGAATTCACGACGAGTCGGGGTGAGGGCGAGGGTAGGGGATAGAGAGGGCAGCCGAGAAATGCTAGCTAGGAGCAGTCGACAACGGAGCACATCGAGTAGGCGTAGGCGTAGGCGTAGGCGTAGGCGGAGGGAGAGGGTGGATAGGCGGGTGAGCGGATGGGCGGATGACCTATATGTAGGCTGAGGTGGGTATGCAGGGTTCGGAGTCGTAGTGTAGTGTATAGGTTGTAGTACGACCGCGGGCGAGTGGACGAGTAGATGAGTGGCTGGCTGGATGACTGGGTGACTGACTATAAGACTATATGATTGACCGGATGGCTGAATGGCTAGAGAAGACGGGAGAGACTGGAAGAGCCTGGAGAGCCTGGAGAGAGAGGAGACTGGAGATGGAGACAGAAGAGACCTGGCTATGCGTGTTTGATTGGGTGGTATATACACAGTAGTATTGATGGGCTGTATGTACGAGAGGATCTAGCAGCAGGCTGGTGATGATGAGAGGGGACAAAAAGAAAGCAAGTGCATGGTAAGGATAAGGTAAGTAGATAATAATACTTCCAGTTTATTGTTTATTCGCAACTAACACGATAGGTGGAACGCTGCTTGACGATGAAGATAGCAGGCAGGGCAGGCAAGCAAGCAATCAAGCAGGCAGGGCAGGCAGAGGTGGATGAAGGAAGGACATAGATAGTGTAATACATTGGATTGGAGGGTGGGATGTATGCCATGTTGGCAGCCATGGAAACTTCCTTACCTAAGGAGGTAAGGCATACAGTCCACGGCAACCAGTACTTTTGCTTACTTCTACTTCGTAGAAAGTACCTACCAGGTAGCAGGCGGTAGCGTATTATATACGTAGAGCGAAGTAGAGGCTGGAGCACATATACTGTGTATGTACTGTACCAGCCGACGGCCGCCATGCAGGAGAAGGGCACGCGGGGCACGCCAGATGGCACGCTTTGGATGTCAGGCGAGCAAGAGTCATCCGTACTTCGTACTTGCCAGTTATCATGACTTACATACACACACATGCAGGGCCTGGCCTTGTTGTATGTAGGTACCTCGGTAGATACATGTAGACTTGAATGATACAGGAGTTGCAGTGTCCTTAGATGTGGTACAGGTAGTTAGTACCTTATGTACCTACATATGCGGCCACTTTAGATAAATCATCACCCCCGCTAGAGCTCCACCTCAGTGACGCAACATCTCCGTTGGCGTTGGCAAGGCGCGCCCGGTAGGCCCGGATCACGCAAGTTGTAGCCACCTTTAGAAACCCGACGTGATAGCCGGATCTGGCTGGAGAACTAGGTTAGAGGTACCTACTTAATACCTAGCTATGAGGCCGACGGGCTGAGACCACCATTGTGAAGTTCATTTTCTCAGCCTTGACATGATGTAACTAGGTAAGTACGGAGGAAATGAGTTTCAGCTTTTGATTATCTACGACTCACGAGAGGTAGTCGGTGCTAAGCAACTGACCAACCAGATGCCATGCTTGCCGCAGACGCTGAAGAATTACCTAGTGTATCTTAGGTACCTACAGCATGTGCGAAGCATGGACGAATGAGAAAAGAGGACGAGTGAACCACCGCCACTCTTCGACTTACACACCACATACTAACAACCATAGGATAGGAAATCGCAGAATTATATGCAGGAGTAAGGCATCACTAACCAACATAAAGTGCTCCAACCAGTAGTTATCAGCACCGATTCTAGAAATTAATCTTGGTCTCGGGATTAATGTACGCATGCTGGCTGCCAGAGTGGAAAAATCAGCTTTTTCTGTTTACATGAGAGATATTTGGCTTCGTGGCGTCGTAGTGTAGGTACCTAGTTAGCGTAGCGCCGCCGCGGTTCCCGCGATTCAAGAAGCTCCGGTGCGGCGGCGGCGGCGGCGGCGGCGAAAACCACATTCGGTAGGAACCCCACCTAAGGCACTTTTGGTAAGGACCGGCTGCTGCCCGTCCCATCCTTTTAGGGTTCTAAGTTCTTAAGACGTGTCGATTTCTTAATTCCACTGAATTGCCAGATAAACAAATAAACGAGCAAATAGATTGCCATTTTTCTTTTGTTTTCTTTTTTCTTTTTGCGGAACTGAAATTTCAGCAGGGATACTAGGTTTGGGAACTATGTGCTGGCCAAGAAGCTTTCGTTTTCGCTAGCGACCACAGGCTACCTACACACAGAGAGACTCTGAATAGTTGGATGGCGGTTTAATTTTAAACAGCGACAGACTTATAGAATAGTAGTTTTATAACGGTTTAGTGTAGTGAGTGAGTAATGTGTGGATAAAACTGAACGTGTATTTGTAACTTCAGTTGTCTTGTCTACAAGTTGTGTACAGATCTTCAAGACCGACTAATAAGCCAACAGGTTGAAAAGTTTCATCCATGCGTATAGTAACAGGAAGCATATCAATAACAACAAAATGTTATGTGTAAATATTTCAAAACGTCTGACTGTATCATTGCGACGACTCGATGCCGGTGTATAGAGTATTCCTGACACTACCTCAACCTTATACCGACCGCTGTGGCTAACACAGACCAAACGCCGCCCGCTATGCACCCTTTGAAGATTAAGTACTTACAAAAGCACTTCCATGCGCCGCTTTCACACCCGAAAACAAGAGTGGTCCCAAACGCCATACTTCGGCTTCAAGCAAACAAATATTGTGACAAGTTCAATGTCTTACGACGGCCTATATTCTCTCCCGTTGTATTAGCCGCCTCCGATCCCACCACCGCCGCTCCTTCAAGCTCTTCTGTCTCGCTACTCTCAGGCGCCAAGAGATCCTCGCTGCCGGTGAGCCCGTGCAGCCTTTCCAACTCTGCTACATCAATCGGTGGCAAGGGCACAAACGCCGAGTTGATAGGAATCGAGTCAAGGCTCAGCCGACCGAGGCTGGAGCGCTTGGGCACCCGGGGTACCGCGAACTTTGACGGTGACTCCCTGCCCTGGCCAAGAGCCCTTCTTCCAAGTTGTTGCAATGGCGTGAGTCGTGGTGTTGTTGCTGGTGTCGTTCTGGCTGTAGATGGTCTACTCGAGGAGACAGAGCTTGGTGTCTGGGGAATGAACGAGCCCCGGTTAGATGAGACCGAGCCTCGTCCGCGTGATGATTTGGCCGCTCGCGATGTTTGAGGTTGCGCGTTGCCACCATAAGTAAAGCGGCGGAAAGATGACTTTGGTGGCGTGTCGGGAACGGCACTTCCTTGCCGCTCATGTGGCGGGTCTGATACACTATTTACTTCGGCTTTTTCGTCATCCTTAGGCGCGTCTACTTCGCCCAGCTGCAAACGATCACCCTCGAATACCGTGAACGTCTTTCGCCGATCCGGTCCGCTAGTCCAACCCTCCGTGTCAGGGAGTTCCTTCAATGCTTCCTCTATTGAATCATCCGACATGAGGTAGCCTTCTCCCTTTGTTATCGTTTGGGCCTTCGAATTCCCGGGCGAAAAGAACCTGCTTTTTTCCTTTCCAGGGCTTAATCCTAGCGCAGCATCATCACAGAGGCGCGCCTTCTTAGGTGGTCGAGGACTAATCCCAACTACAGCATTGTCAGGGTGAGAAGTTCTTGCTTCAGGCCCAGTGGTTCGTCGGCGTGAGCTCGATGCGAGAGAATGTCCACCGTTAGTAAGCAAATTGGATATAGGTTCTGTCCGGCGGCGCAGCGCACGCGGCGAGCTCCTATTTCCATTGATATAGGGACGAGAGGAGCCAGGCGCACTGGACTCAGTGTTACCGATATAAGGTCTCGGAAGTGGAAACACGATCGGCTGAGCGCCTTCTCTAGATACCCTCTCAGGGTTGACATGAAAACAGTTCGCATCCATTTCGGCAAGGGGTATGCGGTGATGTCCTTTGAAATATGCATCAATTGGTTTTTTGGGCGTATCTCGATTGCTTGGTGTCTGGATAGCGTTGCTGCGCTGGGCATTGGATGCGGTACGTTTTCTAGGGGATGGGAGCGTAGGAAGAACAATCGTTTGCTTTGTGATGGGATTGACATCTCCTGTAGCAATCCGCCGGGCCAACTCAGGTTCTACACAAGTTCCAATGAAAGGAAGCTTGTCTAGGCTGAGGTCAGACGGGAGAGCACTAAGGTTAACGAGCTGTTTAGATGTTGGACAGAAAGCCCATTGATATAAAAAGGTCTGCTCCGCTTGGTAGAACAGCGCTAGATAGTCGGCCGGAATGCGATGTTTGCCCTCGAATTGAAGCGTCCGTATAATTCGTTCAATTGTCTTGTGCTTTCGAAGTAATCGATGCGCCGTCTTCAAGCCCAAGCTAGGGATGCTATCGAGGTAATCACACCCGCTCAAGATCGCCATTTGTCTGAATAGCCTGTCATCCCAGCCGACGAAAGAAACCTCCCGGCAGGCATTGAAATCTCGGCGGTTGATCTCAACGCACTGTCCATACTGGTCTAGCTTTGTTATAAGTCGTCTAGCACCGAAAACCAGTAGATCCGAGTCCTCAGAAACAATCCCACTGGTGATTCCCTGTCGTTCAAAGTAAACAAGCTGAGCGTCGGCCTCATATGGCGCCACGACGTAAGAGATACCGGCCTCTTTCAAAGCTTCGATCAGATGGCGAGCCATCTCCGGGGTAACATCAATGGCTTTTTGTAGCTCCTGGTGAGCTTGTGACGGTTTCCCTGCCTTGAGCAGCTCCAAGCCCAGCTTCCTACCTTCTTCCCGCCGTTTTGAGCGGGCCGCCTCCGTGGCGGCCTTACTGGGGAGGAAATCACCATCAAAAACTAAGTAGGGAGTGACACCAAAGTGTTTCATCATTCGAACACGGTTCATAGCGAAGTCGACATATCTGACACCCAGCATGAGAAACACCGTCTGCAGAAAGTAGGGAGGGTCAATGCTAGCCTATGAACTTACTTTCGAGTTGGCTTGCCCTGGGCAAGCTCGATGGCGCACGAAATGGCGCCTCGATGCAACCAGCCATAAACATCAACGCCGAAGGTTTCGCCTGAGAATTTCTTCAATTCAGTAGGTCGGTGTATCGACTTCAGTAAAGGCAATAACCCTGAGTTGTTTAGTGTATTGAACAACCTGATTAATGAGGAGAGCAGCGGCCAGCCTACCTTGAATACCCATTGCGGAACGGTAATTAGCGCGAATACCGGCCCAGTAGCCCCCGATCGCCGATGTTCAGATCGTTGTTATCAGATAGCCAAGCAATATGGATTAAGCAAGTGACGAAATAGCTTGAGTAGGAACTTCAGCTAGCTATACGACTCGGATAGGGATCTGTAGGGCCACGGCTTTTTCAAACGACGATGCAGCAAATGCGGTGAGGGGTGAGGCCGTGATTCGTTCGGGCTGTCGCTGAAGTAAACATGCCAAGATCAACACAGAAAAGAACGCGATGCCTAGATGAGCGCCAGTGAATCCGAAGGGAAAAGTAGGTACAATGGCAGGGCGGGGAGGGCGAACAATGAGCTGAATGGCAACAATAACAATAAAGTACAAGTCTAAAATTCACATCACGTCGAGAGATCAATGGCCGGGAAGGAAGGAAATCAAGACGCAGGTAGGTACACAGAGGTAAGTAGAAGGGAGCGAGACAGCTATTGATTGCTCTACAATCGATAAGACTAAATGGGCGACCGCGTCGCGGACCGCGACTGCCCCTTAAGTACCTAGTAGCCCCAATTTCCAGAGCAACGCGGGGTCAATCAATTGCGAAGACCCACTCCAGGACATATTCACACAGTGTTAATCTCTTGGGGCGCACCCTAACAGTGTACAATTTTCACCCCACCAAAAAGTTCAGGGACGCCGACTCTGACTTTTGTATGAAACAAATCAATATCAAGACCACAGACCTCCGCAGACCACCCTCCTTCTTTTTATAGAGGCCACTCTACCTTCCTACATTTCGCAATGCCGAAGACTGTAGAGCGCACACGCAAGGCTATTGCGAAGAAGAAGGGCGCCATCGACTCCCTCCACCAGCATTCTCGCGACTCTAAGAGACTTCACCGTGCTCAGGTGAGGGATGAGAAGCTAGAGAAGATTGCCGCCGCCAGGCGGAAGAGGGATCAGCCATACAGTACGCTCTTATTGTGCCAAAGACCAGAGGCTTGGTAGTAGCTGACGCCCGAATCTGAAGTTGAACGGGTCGCCTTCTTTCAGGAAGCCTTGAAGCAGAACAGCGGCCAACCACTCAGCATAGATACAATTCAAGAGCTCATCAAGACGTATGCACTTCCAGGCCCCGACTTCCTCGGAGTCGTTGCTAATGTTGTAACAGGTATGTCCACCAATATGATGAGGAATTGGAAGAGGTGAAGAAGGCACGTCGACCGGGGCAACCCGCCAAGGCCAGAGAGGACCTTTTGAAGGTCAAGATTGCTCATTTGGAGAAGGAACATCAGAATGGCTTTCGTTAGTATCGCCTCACGTCCTCATAAATATGATTAGCTAACGAGCCACGCAGTTCTCCCAGTTCTCGAAACAGAAGAGAACGCAGCCCTCGTCCAGAAATGGGAGGGTTCTTGGTCATATCTTACCACGTTCAAATGGATGAGGATATGGTCCGATGGAACGATCAAGCCTGCTATCTTCCCCCCCAAAGGCGATCATTAAGCCAACGGACGGCAGGAAGCATCCCCACCCCGCAGCTAACATGAAAAGACCTCGTGCACCGGCTGGGTAACTTATGCTGGGTTCGGCTAATCTTGCTATTGACATTCTGCAAACACGTCACTCACCGGCGCAGGGAGCCGCCAATGCAAGGCTTTTTCGGCCGTCGATTTCTCGGACATGCGGTCGGTCGCGGTCATTCGCATGCCCACGTCGTCGCATGTATCAGCCACAACTTGTTTCGCACCAGTCATATCCACGACTGCTCTCGGCTATCCGACTCGAGTATGGGTGCCTTATCGGCATAGGCCATTCTCTTTTTAGTTTTGGGCTCAAACTTGGCATTCTTGATGCCGATTCGCCTGGACATACGGAGTCCCGCCGACTCTGCAGTTGGAGTCGATGCGCGGGGACTCGCACAAGGTCTTGTCAACATCCACCGGTCAACACTCAATACCAACAAGCAAATGCCTCTTCAAGCGAGAACCATGCTGCCACGCGAACCGAAGGTGGTCTATAGCCATATTGTTCTTCGGACAAGTGTATACAGTCCTCGCAGAGTATCCAGCTTGCGGAGTGTTGTTAGTCCGGGCTAGGGGAGAAGTCGACGGTACACAACGTTCAGGTCCATCAACATGCTTTAGATGTTAGATGTGGACTTCCGCGGCCTTTGGCCCAATCATCGGAGAATAACTGACTCAATTCAGATACACCCCCCTTCAAACTCTCTCATGTGTGTATCTTGATCGCTGTAACCTTTGATCATCCTTCACTCTACAAGATGAATCGCAATCGCACAGGAAATGCATGCCTATATCGCACATCCGATGAACTTGACATACTCGATGTATGAGTGGTTTTGTATTGGATCACAACTTTTCCATGTCTTGGAGCGAATCACATCCTAGTCCAAGCCCCCCTTGAATGAAGCAGCCGATGTGTATCTTGTGCCGTCCCCTATTGGCTCATTGGGGAGGACGTCGCATAACGAATAGTTAGGAAAAGAGTGAGTGGAAAGCAACGCTTCGCAGGCCCCGTCGAATGAAGAAGAATCCTGGAAACGATGGGTTTTTATCATAAATACACTCGGGATATGCGTTATGATTTTATAATATCAGTCCTCCACAGCAATTCTATCCACCCTGTACTGCCGTTCCCCTCCAGCCAACCCTTTAATAATACCCATCATACACACAACAGTTCGTCAATACGCTCCTTCTCCGACAACTACATATCAGGCCTCAAGCCAATAAAAATAACACAAGCCGAGGCATGTGCAGTTATATTACACATCTGAGGCGGTGTTGTTCATGCACCAGAGAAGAGATCATTCTCATTTCAGAGAGGCCGTGCTCGGCAACGAACAGAAGAATCTTCGGTTCTTGTGGGAGAGGCATCAATAGCAGCAACAAGAACAACAAGTCTTTGTATCAATGCTCGGGTTGCAGAGAACAGACGGGCCGGTTAATACAGATGCGACCCCTCAAGATGAAGCTGATATAAACACCTCTCCCGCATTCAACGCAGTATCCTCGCTGCAGATTTTAATCAGTTTATTTGCACGTCTCGATGGTGAGGTCAGCAGCCATCATCGGCAGAGACATAGAGAGAGTTCCCGTGCTCGCTACAAGCTTGGTGTGATGACTGTTGAGCTAAGTGGAAGCTAGAATAGGCATTGGATTGGTGATAGCAATGATGGGGCTAATGGTTTTGGTCGTACTTCGAAAATGTCCATGCTTGACGACACTGTGGGTGGACACATGTATGTACCTTATACTTCGTCCTACGAAGCGGGTAGTGGGTCCACCCATGCGGTACCTGAAGCTGGGTCCGATAACAGATAAGGTGACAGTGGGTTAGCAACTCGTCAAATAAAATTCTAGGATGCGCAAAAGCTTCGTCCCGCAATCCTATTCAATTCGACTGTCAACTCTGGAAACCGAAGACATCGTCCTATTCCATCCCCCCAACTACCCATCCTCATTCCGCCTCACTCATCCTCCTCCTTCATACCTATAGCTAAAACAACCTCCATCAAGATGATGTCCCTCCGAGCCGTCGCCCGCTCGGCGCCTCGTACACTGACTCGTATGAGCTCGGCGGCCGTCCGCAACACCACCAGAGCAGCCCAGCCCAGCTCCCTCCTGAGGACAGCTGTGCCCGCGCCGCGTCTTGCTGCCGCCTTCTCCTCGACTTCGTGGAGACGATCACAAAAGAGCGAGGTCGACAAGGAGCTATTGGCAAAGCTGGAGAGCGAGCTACAGTTCGAGAACGACATGAAGGAGACGGCGGAGCTCCCCTCCAGCGTCAAGGACTTCCTCGAGAACACCGCCTACGAGATCAAGGACGAGACCGGAAAGGAAGACGTCTACCTCCACCGAAAATTCGGCGACGAAACGTGAGTCCCCCCACCGTGCCGCCGAAGCGAAGTCGAGCTGCCACCGCCTGAAGAGGGAACGAGTCCTGAGCTGACCTAACTCGTCCTCCGCAGCATCACCGTCTCCTTCTCCATCTCGGATCTCGCCAACTACGAGCCTGATATGTACAACGACGACAACGCGCTGACCGACGAGGAGCTGGATACGCCCGAGGGCAAAGAACTCGCAGAGTCCGAGGCCGAGGAGGGTTTCGAGGACGCCCAGTCTCCCGTCCCCTGCCGCCTGAACATCGTCGTCGAGAAGCCGAACAAGGGTGCCCTGAACATTGAGGCCCTGGCGCAAGACGGTTCCATCATCGTCGAGAACTTCTACTACTACAAGGACGCCACGCTAGCGCACAGCTCCTCCCCCGAGGCCGTCCACAGCGCCGAGGACGTCTACCCCGGCCCGCCCTTCGGCAGCCTCGACGAGGACCTGCAGCTCATCCTGGAGCGCTACCTCGAGGAGCGCGGCATCACGCAAGCCATGGCCGTCTTCGTGCCAGACTACATCGACGTGAAGGAGCAGCGGGAGTACCAGAACTGGCTGAAGAACGTCAAGGACTTCGTCAAGGCTTAGATACCTAGGTCTTCCGTTGGCAATACACAAAAAAATGAGGCTGTGATATGATGTGATGATGACGTTGATGACGATCTCAGAGCCTCAAAAAATGGGAAAAAAAGACAAAACTTGTATAATCTGGATGGGGTTCGGTTTCCCCGTGTAAATTTTTCCACTCTCAAGACGACTTCTTATGTAATGCAATGAGCGATCAGCTATCGCTTGGGCAACGGGGTTATGGAGGGCCCTTTGAGGGTGACCCAAGGGTCATAATATGACGCACTCTCTGCACGTAGCTGCATTCGTACTTACTGTACTTGCTAGCTTCTACTTACATCTCGGGCATGGATATGTGACATGTTTTTTTCTGGGAAACAGCTGCCAGTGCTTCGACGCAGATACTTCCCCTCCCGCTTCATTAGTCCTGAATTTGGCAGGCATGCTTTGAGGAAGGAATGAGTCGTCACGTCTCGTCCACTCTCTCCTCCGTCTCCCTAGTTTCACCAGATTCCCTTTGAGAACACCGACCGATCTACGATCTCAGTATCAAGCTCCCTCAGTCACGGGGCACGCCATCATACATACTCCTCACCACCACGAGCCTGTATCGGTCAGTAGACGATGATGCTTTGGCACGAGCACGGTTTCAACAGCATCCACTGCTTGATTTACGAAAGTGAGGTAAGCTCAAGTCCTTATTATTCGTTTTAGCGTTTGTTTTCCAAAACTTCCAGAAACAACACAGCGTGCTTCATGGCCGTTTTCTCATGTATGATTATAGACCCTCGAGCCTGGACTTTACAACAATTCGTGCTGTAGGTATAATTCATATACACAGTTCGCTTTCATAATGGGGTGGGCCGTTATATCCTGGCCGCTACGGCGCAGATGTCTTTCCTAACTTGCTCTACGAGTCTCGATAGACCCCGCTGTCCGTTCCGTCGCCCGTGGTTTACAATCAATGACCCGCTATGTTTTCCGGAATAGCCGTCTAATATGCCAGAGCAGCGGCTGGGCTTCGATGTCTGACTTGTGGCCACATTGTGGTCAAGCAAGACGCACCAGTCGTCTCGGTGCCTTGCCTCTACGCTGATCATACTTAGAAGATTACGACAGCAACGACAGCAACGACAGCAATCACAATGACAACGGTAACAACAACAACGACGGCAATTACAACAACAACGTCAATTGCAACAACAACAACAACAACAACAGCAACAACAGCAATAGCAGTAATAATAGCAGCAGCGACAATAATAGCAACAGTAAGTGTTTAAAGAAATAACAGCTTTAGCAACCTAGTCCGCCGGCTATTTCTAGGTATAAGATCTAAACCACGTTTTTTTAGCCAGCTAATTCCTGCTTATAAGGTCTGTATACGCCTACTTATTCCGCTGATTATCCTATCCGCGACAGTGCCGTGCCGATTCCTCTGATCATCCTATCCGCGACGGTGCCGTGTCGAGCAGCATTTCCCCATCTTCCACCCTACAAAATGACCGCGGTCAACGCTATCTCGCTTCAAGCTTCCCTTGTTAAAGGTGGTCTTTAGGATATAATGTGGCAGGTAGGCGCCATCTTTTAGCCGGATAACTCACCAGCTCAAGACATATAGCTCCCGAAAAAGTGTACCCTGACAAGAGCTCGCATTGGGCATCGGCAGGATCTTTTTGCAGCATGATCCAGAGTCACAGCAATACGGAGGTTTCCAAATACTGTCGCCAATCGTTCCATCGATGCCGCGGAATATTCGACGATGGGCATACCATGGCCATATCATTCCTCGCTCTGGCCCTGTGCCAAGCGGCGTTTGAATGAAGACAACGATACGGCATCCAAATCCACGAAAGCGGAGGGACCAGGTGGCGCCCCTGTCGTTGAGTACTCGACTCCTTTACGGAACCAGTCGCACCTCAATTCTTGGATAGGGCACGCCGCCAGGCGTCGGACCCCTCTAAAATTGGAATGTCGTGGCTGAACTTTGGCAAGGTTGGATTCCAGAGGTGTTAACCATGGGGCAGTATTTCGTGATTACCACAGGGTTTCATGATTACCACAGGGTTGAAGGTGCGTATGATCCCACCTGTAACATAAAACCATCAATCAGAGCGGCAGTAATCTAACGAGACATTTACACACAGCGTCAACGAGTAGAATTCGGCTTCGGGTAGTCGCCACTCTTCATACGCTACTTACTTCGTATATAACACCACCCTCCCTGGCCCCGCAAACAACACACACGAGCCCTCGCCCACTTGTTAAAAGGTCCACACAACCTGCGTACCAGGAACTCCACATCCATGGCATCTTGGTTCTCAGCTTCCGGCCAGCCAGCCGGGGGGGAGGGAACCGCAGCCTTAAGACGCGTGGACCTCGATCCGCGCCGAGCCACTGCTGTGGTACCCCTCGGTGGCAACGATCTGGTAATCGTGGCTGCCAAGCTTCAGGCCGGCGCTCGTCCAGGCGTTGAAGTGATTCTGGATGGTAACTAGGGAAGCGGGGGGGGGCCGCGTCAGCGGGCAACTTCCCGGATAGAAAGGGACAAGCATGCGCTACTCACCAGTACCGCCGACTCGCTTCTGCTGGCGAACGGACCAGAATTGGTAGAATGTGGACTATGGTTGGTGGTTAGTGTCTTCTTGCTTTCAAGGGGTGGCTGGTTGTTTCTTTTCTTTTAGGGGGAGGGGAAGGGGACGGGGAAAGGGATGAGAGAGGTGGAATGGGGCCGCTACGCCGCAGATGGGCGGATAGAGGATCACTCACGGTTCCTTCGATGGAGGGCTGGTTCACACGCTGCGTCTGGTAGATGTCATAGGTGCCGCCATCAGACTGGATCGTGCCGCGCTTCGTGGCGCCCGAGGACGGGTTGTAGGAGCCGTACGACTCAACGACGTAATACTCGATCAGAGGGTTCCTGGTCCAGCCGTAGATGGACAGGTACTACGACGTCCAGGGTTAGGAAATCTCATCTCGTTCATTTTTCTCGTCTCCCCCCTTTCTTCTTCCTGGCCTCCTCCAAGGGAAGTCAGTTGGTTGATAGCTTACGCTGTTTACGTTGGCGCCGTTCCAGGTCCCGTTGTAGGTGATGGTGCGGGCCGCGCCGGGTTTCCATCCCTTGCCTCCGACAAAATTACCCACGTTGTTCCACGAAACATCGTAGGAACCCGCAGCGCCGTTGTTGTAGTTCACGGAGCCTTGGCCGTCCGTCCAGAATGAGTAGAAGAACTACCCTCGCACAAGCAGAAGCAGGTTAGCTAGCTCATATGATAAGACGTGGATGGCTCCGACTCGGGATTTCTTACCCCGTTGTGTGTGCCTGTGCCAGGCGAGGTGCGCGTAACGAGCTCCAGGGGAGAGGCGACGGCACCTGCGACGGCCGTGAGGGCGACGAGGAGAGTTGAACCGAGCATTCTGATCGATGGTCCAATTATCTTAGCGAAATGAATCAGAGCAGTACGAGTGAGGCCGAAGGTGGTTCAGCTGTGTCCGCTTCTCGAGGAGCTTCTCTTGCCATGTATATACGTGAGTCGATCTAAGCGCCAAGACACAGGAAAAGGAGGCGGGCAGTCGTCGCCTGTCTGAATCCGGCTCGTTCTGCATCTAACCGCTCAGCTTATTGGGGCTCTATATTGCCGGCATTGGAGATGCAGAATAATCTGGGGAAGATCAACAGATGAAGGGGACCTCATTTTGCCGGCGGCTAATAGATCGGACTGGGTTGAAGCAACTCCAGGTTCAGGTCCTCACCACTGCTGATCGCCCCCAAGAGGTATCACGAAGGACACTGGTAGATTACGTAATTACCCGTGGCAATCCAACCCCATACCAGGATTCGAGCATCAATATGAGGAGAGGAGCAGCATCATAGACGAAATGTATCCGCATATTGCTGTCTAAATACTCTAATCATATCTCTCGCTTAGTATCGTGCCTCCCGTCTGTAATTACCGAGTGAACTTGACGTTCTCTTACACGATGAGGGGGGGGGGGGGGGGGGGGAAAAAAAAAAAAAAAAATACATATTGGGAAACGGGCCCAAAAAACCCTAAAAAATTAAACCAAAAGTTTATTTTTGGCCCCCAACCAAAAATATTAACCCGCCC
>MU392374.1:0-18606 GCA_022578495.1 Nemania sp. NC0429 | reverse complement strand
ATTTAAAGCTATAAATAAATATTAATTATATTTAATAAACTAAAAATTTATTTAGCTATAATTAGTATTTAATTAAAGCTTTAAATTATTTTTTTACTAATATTTATATATAGCTTTAATTATTTTTATTTTTATTATAAAAGCTCGCTATTTTTATTTAAATAATAAATTAATTATAAAAAACTAATAATTATAAATATTATAGTTTAATGCTATAATTAAAGCTATAAAATAAAAAGCAGTTTTTTTAAAAATAAAAATTTTTATTAAGCGGTATAAATTTATATTAATTGCTTTAAGCTTAGCTTATTAACACTAAAAGCACTTTTTTAATGCTCGTTATAAAATAAAAAATAATTGCTTTAAAAAAAAAAAAAAAAAGCTTTTTTTATTATATAGTATGCTAATGCTAATTTTAAAAAAAAAGGTTATATAAACTTTATTAAATTTAACGCGCGAGCTATTATATTTTAATTATTAATTTAATTAAAAATAAAAATAAATAAAAAAAAATATTTAAATATAAAAGCTATATTATTTAAAAATTAATAAATATTTTAGCTATAGTTAATAATTTAATTTATATAGCGCTTTTACTAATAATATTACATTTTTTATAAACTTTTTTAAAATTAGTTAACTTTTAAATATAAGCTATATTAGCATAGTTTTATTTGCTTTTTTTAATTTAATATCCCGTTATTAATTATTATTTTTTTTTATAACTGCTTATTTTTTATATAGTTATATATATTTTTCTGCCGATATAACAGTATTTTTTTAATAACTATTTTAACTATAATATATTTATAATAAAATAGCGGGCTTATATTTATATTATATATATTTATAAAATTTATTATTTAAATATTAAATTATTATTTAATTAAATATTATATATACTATTTTATTATATATATTATAGCTAAAATAATTATTAAAAAAATATTTATTAAAGTTTTATAGCGGCTATATAACGAATATAGTTAGCATTTTTTTTATATTTTAAATTTTTATATAAATTATTAATTAAAAAATATAATAATTTTTATAGCGGCTATATAATAAATATAGTTAGCAGTTTTTTAATATTTTAAATCTTTATATAAATTATTAATTAAAAAATATAATAGTTTTTATAGCGGCTATATAATAAATATAGTTAGCAGTTTTTTTATATTTTAAATTTTTATATAAATCGCTAGTTAAAAAATATAATAGTTTAAGGCATTATAAACTATATGCTTTATATAATATTAATAAAAACAACGTTAAATTTAAAAGCAGTTATTTTAAAAGTAAAAAAATCTTTTAAGCGCTATATATTATATGCTAGCCGCTTTAAGCTTAGCTTATTAATGTTAAAAACAGTGCTGTAGTTATATAAATAATAGTTAATTAGTTAGTTTTAACGCCTGCACTAGCTGTTTTAAACTTAGCTTATTAATACTAAAAGCATTTTTTAACGCTTGCTATAAATAAATTAAAAAATAGTTGCTTTAAAAAAAAAAAAAAAATCGGCGTATAAGCTATTATATTTTAATTATTAATTTAATTAAAAATAAAAACAAGTAAAAAAAATATTTAAATATAAAAGCTATATAATATAAAAATTAAAAAATATTTTAGCTGTAGTTAATAAGTTTTTATTAGCCGCTAGCTATTTATTTATTTATAAAAAGGTTTACCGGGCGCTTTACATTATGCGCTAGCCGCTTTAAGCTTAGCTTATTAATGCTAAAAGCATTTTTTTAACGTTCGCATTAAACGTACGGCTAAAAAAATAAAAAGTTAGCTATAACGCAAATAAAAAAAATAAAAATATTATAAATGTTATAATTATATAAATAAAAGTTAATTAATTAGTTTTAGCGTTTATGCTAGCCGTTTTAAGCTTAGCTTATTAACGCTAAAAGCATTTTTTTAATGCTTATATTAAATATATAATTAAACGTATAGCTAAAAAACTAGTAATTATAAATATAGCGGTTTAGTGCTATAGTTAAAGCTATAAAATAAAAAGTAATTATTTTAAAAGTAAAAAAAAAAGCAAAAAAAAAATTTTAAATATAAAAGCTATATAATTTAAAAATAAAAAAATATTTTAACTATAGTTAATAATTTAATTTATATAGCGCTTTTATTAATAATGTTATATTTTTTATAAACTTTTTTAAAGTCGACTTTTAATTAATTAGCAATAGTAAAAAAACGTTTAAAAAATCGAAAATAAAAAAATGCTGGTCTAACGTTAAAAACACTATTAATACTAGCTTATGCGCTTAATAATAAAGTTTTATAGCGATATTATTATATATTTTAAATTAACCGATATTATAAACAGCTATTTTTAAATTATTAATAATGTCGTATTTTTTACGAACTTTTTTAAAGTCGATTTTTAATTAATCGGCAATAGTAAAAAAACGTTTAAAAAATCGAAAATAAAAAAATGCTGGTTTAGCGCTAAAAATATTATTAATATTAGCGTACGCGCTTAATAATAATAAAGAGATGCTGGTCTAGCGTTAAAAACATTATTAGTACTAGCATATATGCTTAATAATAATAAAGAAATGCTAGTTTAGCGCTAAAAATATTATTAATACTAGCGTATGCGCTCGATAATAATAAAATTTTATAGCGGTGCTATTATATATTTTAAATTAACCGATATTATAAACAGCTATTTTAAAGTTGTTAATAATATTATATTTTTTGCGAACTTTTTTAAAATCGACTTTTAATTAATTAGTAAATAATAAAAAAACGCTTAAAAAACCGAAAATAAAAAAATGCTAGTTTAGCGCTAAAAATACTACTAATATTAGCCTACGCGCTCGATAATAAGGTTTTATAATATATTTATAATAAAGTAGCAAAGCTATACTTACGTTATATATATTAATAAAATTTATTATTTTAAAATTAAACTACCGTTTAATTAAATATTATATATTTTGTTTTATTATATATTATAGCTAAAATTAGCTTTATAGCGAAATAGTATATAAAAAGTGCTAGCAAAGCGGTTATAAAATAAATTAATATTAATTAAGCAAAGTAAAACTTTATTATTATTATTTATAACTTTAATATATCGATATATATAGCAGACTTTTTAATTAAATTATAATAGCAAACTTAAAAAAGTAAAAGATTTTACTAAGCGGTATATGTTATGCGCTAGCCGCTTTAAGCTTAGCTTATTAATATAAAGTGCAGTTTATTTAATGTGTTAAAATTACAGTTAATAAAAATCGGTTAATCGGGTCTAGCGCTTATACTAGCCATTCGAGGGTTAGCTTTTAAAAACGAAGGCTTTTTTTACACCTGGTTTAAAAAAGCCTTTAGTTTAAAATAGTATTAAGTTAGTTTTTTAATATAATTATAGCATATAAAGACTTTTAATAATATTATAATAAATTTAAATATAACGGCGCTAAAGTATACTGTAAATATATTATATTTTTTTTTAGCTTTTATTTTAAAAAGTTAAAATATTTAATATATTATAACGGGTTAACACTTTCACAAAGGCAGGGCTTTAAAATAGTAGGTTTATTTTATATAAAAATCTAAAACTAAAAAAAAAAAAAAAAAAGCAAAATATTATAAAGGCTATAAAAATTATATATATACTTTTTTAGAATTTTACCGGGCGGTATAAAACGCGCTAATCGCATTGCGTTTTAATATAAATCGGTTAATTATAGCAATAACGCTAGCTATAATAAGCTATATTGTAAACGTTATCTCGTAACTACCCCTTTTTTAAAAAAAAAAAACTCGTTTATAAGTCGAACTATAAATTTTTTAATGCTTTTTAGCTAAAAAAAAAATAGCCTTAGGTTTTTATAAATTATAATTAAATTTAAGCCCTTATTTTATTATATTATATAACTGCTTTTTTATAACTAATATTAAAATTTTAAGCCTTTATAATAACTTATTTATATATTTTAACGTTATATTATTTTTTTAGCTTTAGTTTTAAATTTATTATTATTATTATAAGCTTTTTCAAACTTATTTTTTTAGCAGCTTTAAACTAACTATTTAGTTATATAAAAAGTCCTGCTGCGTTTAAATTAACATTATAAAACTTTTTTAATACTAATGCACTATTATAAAAATTTTTAACATAGTATTACTTGTTATTTATATCTTACCTCTGCTATTATATTTAATACTATAACTTTCCGTAATAAATATAAAAAATAAAAACCTTATTAATTATAAATTTTTTTATACTGTTAGATTTTATAATTTTTTTATAGAATTTTCGGCTTTTTAGCCTAATAAAAAATTATTTAAATATTTTTATAACTTATTTATATAGTATAAATTAATAGCTTTTTATAAATTAAATACTTTTAATATAAAAGTTTTATTACAGCAATTTATAATTTTAAACTTTTATTTTATTATTAAATAATCTAGCTTATTTAATAAACGGTCTACCTATTAAAATTACCTTTTTTTTTAAAATAAAAACATAATTACTTATATTAAAATTTAAATCTTTTTTTATTTTATTTATTTATTTAACCATTTGTTTTTATATTTTAATTAGATATATTTTAGCTGTGTTTACATATTTAGCTAACTTTTTAGCTTTATTTAGCGTATTTTTTTTTAAAACTCTTTTTTTTATAAAAAGCTTTTTTAACTTATTTTTTATAATATAATTTTTCTAATTAAAATAAAAAAATATAAAAAATCTTATTTTTATTTTATATAACAATAAACCTGTCGACTTATATAGCAGTACTGTTTAAACATAGTTTATAGCAAATATTTTCTCTAACTAGTCATTTTAATAATAGCTTATATAAAGTCGTAATCGCTAATTAATATATTTATTTATAATTTCTGCCTAGCTAACAGTTTTATAATGCTTTATAAATGCTAAGGTATAGCGCACGCTTATTAGTTTATATAACTTATTTATAAAAGCAAAAATAAATTAAAAACTTTGGTTAGAAATTATAGTTATTAAAAGTTTAAAAATTTAAAAAAAACCTTTATAGTATATTTTTGCAGCGTTTTTAACTATAGCCTAGATAGTATAAAAAATAATCTATACTTTTTTATTTAAACAATTTATTATTATTAAAATATTATTAAACCTATGCTTATTTTTAAATATTTATTTAAAATTTATAATTAAATGCTTTTAAACCTTATTAATAATAAATAAAAGTTATAGTTTATTAAAAGTTTTATTTTTTAACATTTTAGCCGGCCTATATTATATATAATTTATAATATAAAAATTATAATTTTTGTTTAATTTTAGCTACTAATAGCGCTGCACTACTAACGTTCGGGTTTTTTATTTACCCGGGTAAACCGTCGGCATATAGAAATAAGCTTTATTAATAAAACAGGTCTTTAAATAAAAAATATTAAAAATAATTAGCTTTTCTTTATATATAGTAAGCCTAAAATCGGTTAATTTTTATAGTTTTTTTCTTTTTTACGTTTATGCCTTTTAATAATAAATCTCTATACTAAAGTCGAACTAATTTTTTTTAATATATATTTAACTAGTTTAAAACTAAATATAGCTAATAGCTCTACCTTAAGCTTTAACTTAAATAAAATAAATGCCTTAATTAAAAAAATATTAAAAACAGTTTTTAGCTATAATATTATATTTTAAATTAGCTAAAATATTATTAAGTGTCGTTATGCTTTTTTTTTTTTTGCTAAATTATTAAATTTTCTTATTTATAAAATAATAAGTCAATAATAATATTTTCAGTCTTTGGTCGATAAATAATTAAAAAATTATATTTAAAAAAAAAGGTAGCTTATTTTACCTGCTATAAGTTAAAACGTTATTTTTTTTTAAAATATTTTAAAGCTTTATAGTTAATAATTATTAAAAACAGATCGTTTTTTTTACTAATTAATTTAAAACGCCATTTTTTTAATCTTAAAGCGACAGCTAATATTTTTTTATTATAAATTTTATAATTTAATTTAGCATTATATATAGTTTTTAAATAATATACGACTAAATGTTATACGTTATTATATAATTATAACAATACACCGGCAGCTATTTTATTAAAAGCATCTGTTTTTATTTTAATAAATAAGTTATAATTAAAATGCTTTAATACTAAAGTTAATATAAGCTTTACTTTTAATTTTTTAAAAGCTTTTTTATATTTAAAAATTTATTTAAATTATATACCTTTTTTTATTAAATAATTTAAAAGTGCTATAATTTAATTATACTTTTTTATAAATTTTTAATAAAAATTATAAAATTTTAAAAATAATTAATTTTTTTTAATAATAATTAAAGCTTTTTAGTTATAAACTATAATAACTTTTTTTAAATTAACGTATATGCCGTCGGTTTTAATAATATAATTAAAAAATTGAGTTTTAATAATATAAAATTCGGATTTTTTAAAATCGGCTTATAAACCAGCATTACACAGCCGCTTTAGTACTTTTTTTATATATATTTTATAACTTTTTAAATTATTAAAATAAATTAAAATATTATTTATATAAGCGCTGTAAAAATTATCTAAATAATTGAATAAAATATTATTAATATATTTTTAAAATATAGCTAGTCTGTTTATTAGTTTAAAAAAAAGCATATAGTAATAATAAAATCTATATTATATATAAAATATAATAAAGTTTTTATTTTTTTTTCGCATTTATATTTAATAAAATATTTATTATATATCGATTTTAATAAAAATTTTTGTTTAAAATATGTAAAATAAGGTTTTTTTAATTAAAAATAAAAAATAACGGTTTATTTTTAATAGTGCATTTAATTTGCGGTAGTTTATATAAAAGTGCAAGCCATTATTAGGTTTTTTTATAAATAAAATAGAAAATGTATATAAAGCGTCGCTTAGTTTAATAAATTTTTTATAAAGGTTTTTTATTAAATATTTATATACGGCCTTTAATTTATTTATAAACATTTTATATAAAAAGCTATGCTTTAAGTTTTTAGCCGACTTATTTTTATTAAAATCGATTTTATAATTTATTTTAAATTAATAAAATAATAATATATTTAAGTCGACTTTATTAAAAGTTTTAAAAAAGTTATAATATTCGGCAGATATAGCATTTATTGCTGCCTGCTTTAACTTTTTAATTTTTTTTTTAAAAAAGTTATTTAAATTTAACTTTTATTTTTTATTTTTAATTAGTTTATCGACTTTATAAAAAATAATAGCTTTCACCTTTTTATACGTTTTATTTTAGTTTAAATATATATTAAAAGCTATAGCGTTAACAGATATAATTTTAATCGGTTTTTTTTTATACCACTTTATCTTATTACGCCATAAACGGTATAGTTTTTAATTATTATTATAATGCCATTATATTAAAATGCTTTTATTAGCTTTAACTTATTTTATTTTTTTTGCAGCTTTGCAACACTATTAATATTTTTTTATATAAATAAAAGTTAAAGTTAAAATTAATAAAAGCGGTTGCTTATTAAAATTTTGCTATATTTTAGCTATATTTTTAGCTATAAAGTTTTTTTTAATACTGTTAATATTTTTAACGTCGAAGTTTTTGCCGCTTTTTTTTATAACTTTTTATAGTTTAATTTTTTATTAAATTGCTAATTTTTTCGATCGGCATTTAATTAATAAAAACAGTGTCGCAGTTTTTTAATATTTTTTATATTAAAAAAGCGTTTTAGTTTTTAAAAAAAAAAGTATTTAAAAATATTAACTAGTATTTTTAGCAATTAAATAAAATATTATATTTTATAAACTAAATTTTTTTTAAAATAACGTTATATTATATTTTTAAAATAAATATAAATATTTATTAAAATTTATAATAATAAATTATTAGATTTATTATTATTATATTAGCGATTTTTTATTTATTTTTATTATTATATTTTGCTATAAGTAAAGGTATAAAAGCTAAAGCTATATAAAAGCATAGTCGTTATTTTATAAGCTTAATAAATCGAATGCTTATATATATGTAAGCACCGGCTTTTATATTATTAAAAGCATTATAAATTATTAAAAATAATTTATTATTATTTAATATATAAGTGTATAATAAGGTAGGACCGCTAAAATATTTAGCAGTTTAATTATTATTTTTTTTTATATACGCCATCACAATAAAGTCCTTAAAAAAAAGTTAATTTTTTTTAAAATTACTTTTTTTTTTTAATTTTTTAATTCCTTTTTAACTTATAAGCTATAATAAAATTTAAAAATAATACCGGCAATATAAGCTTTATAATTAATTATATTAATTTTTAAAAAACAGTTTTTAATAATATGGCCTAGCTATTAGCAATTAAAGCATTTGCTTTTTATAATTAATTATTATATTTTTTTAAAAGTCGGGCGTAGCTGCTTTTTTTACGCTAATAAAAAAAAACTGCGTTTAATAAAGTTTTAATTAGTAAAAACGGTTTAAAAAGCGCTAGTTAATTTTAACGGTTTAAAAAGGTTAATTGCCTTTTTAGCTTTTTAAATTTTGTTTTTTTTTTATTTTTAATGCTAAAATAATAAACGATCTTAATATAATATTAAAAATATTTTTTAAAAATAACGTCGTTTTTTAAATATTTCGACATAGTTTTATTATATAAATAAACGGACAGCTTATTTTTTAGTTTTTTTTTTATTTATTTTTAGCTAAGCGGATTTTACCAGCTAAGCAAATAAATTAATTTTTAAACTTAAAAAATTAGTTAATTGCTACTTTTTAATTTTTTATATTTAACGCGTAATAATTAGCCTTCGATTTTTCGACCGTATTAACGTCGTAGTACTGCTTATATAAATATTTAAATAAGTTATTTAATATTTTAATTACATTAAAGTATATATTTTTTAAATAAGGTTATAAATTAAAAATAGCTTTACTTTTTAATTTAAATTCGATTTTAATAAATTTGGCCGTATTATTATAAAATTAGTTATTATTAATAAAAAGCCGATTTTTTATATTATAATATTATATTTTAAACTTAATTTTTTTTTTTTTTTTTTATTATAAAACGTAGTTATAAATATTTTAGCAGACTTATAAATACCCCTTTTAATATATTTAAATTTAAATATAGCTCCGCATTAGGTAAATAAATTAGCTACTAGTTAGTTAAAAATATTTAATTATTTTTAAAATTAGTTTTATTTTTTAATAATAGTCTTTACTTTATTAAATATATAGTTAAGTTTATTTTTTTTAAGCCAGGGATTATATTTAAAGTCGAACTAAAAATCGTGCTTAGCTTTATTACTAGAGGCCTTTTTAAACCAGGTGCAAGAAAAGCCTTCGTTTTTAAAGGCCAACCTTAAAACGGCTAGTACAAGCGCTAGACCCGACTAACCGATTTTTATTAACCGCAACTTTAACATACCAGATAGACTGCACTTTATATTAACAGGCTAAGCTTAAAGCGGCTAGCGCATAACGTATACCGCCTGGTAAAATCTTTTACCTTTTTAAGTCTGCTAATTTAACCGTTTATTTAAAAAGTCTGCCGTATATATTAATATATTAAAGTTATAAATAATAATAATAAAGTTTTATTTTATTTAATTAGTATTAATTTATTTTATAACCGCTTTGCTAGCACCTTTTGCGTACTATCCCGCTGTAAAGCTAATTTTGGCTATAATATATAATAAAGCAGCATATATAATATTTAATTAAATAGTAGTTTAATTTTAAAATAATAAATTTTATTAGTGTATATAACGTAGGTATAGCTTTGTTATTTTATTATAAATATATTATAAAACCTTATTATCGAATGTGTAAGCTAATATTAGTAGTGTTTTTAGCGCTAAATTAACATTTTTTTATTTTTAATTTTTTAAATATTTTTTTATTATTATTAATTAATTAAAAGTTAACTTTAAAAAAGTTTATAAAAAATATAATATTATTAGCAAGTTTAAAATAGCTATTTATAATATCGGTCGATTTAAAATATATAATAGCACCGCTATAAAACTTTGTCGTTATTAAGCGTGTATACCAGTACTAATAATTTTTTTAACGCTGGACCAGCATTTTTTTATTTTCGATTTTTTAAGCGTTTTTTTACTATTACCGATTAATTAAAGGTCGATTTTAAAAAAATTCGCAAAAAATATAACATTATTAGTAACTTAAAAATGGCTATTTATAATATCGGTTAATTTAAAATATATAATAGCACCGCTATAAAACTTTATTATTATTAAGCGCGTACGCTAGTACTAATAATGTTTTTAGCGCTAAACCAGCATCTTTTTATTGTTATCGAGCGCGTAGGCCAGTACTAATAATATTTTTAACGCTAAATTAATATTTTTTTATTTTCGATTTTTTAAACGTTTTTTTATTATTACCGATTTATTAAAAGTTGATTTTAAAAAAGTTTGTAAAAAATATAACATTGTTAGCAAAAACGTTATATAAGTTAGATTATTAATTATAGCTAAAATATTTTTTAATTTTTAAATTATATAGCTTTTATATTCGAATATTTTTTTTTGCTTTTTTTTTTACTTTTAAAGTAACTATTTTTTATTTTATAGCTTTAATTATAGCATTAGACCGCTATACCTATAATTGCTAGTCTTTTAGCCGTACGTTTAACCGTACGCTTAATGCGAGCGTTAAAAAGGTGCTTTTAGCGTTAACAAGCTAAGCCTAAAGCGGCTAGCACATAATATAAAGCGCCCGGCAGACCTTCCTATAAATAAGTAGGTGGCTAGCAGCTAGTAAAAGCTTATTAACTGCAGCTAAAATACTTTTTAATTTTTAAATTATATAGCTTTTATATTTAAATATTTTTTTTTATTTATTTTTATTTTCGGTTAAATTAATAACTAAAATATAATAGCTTATGCACTAACTTTTTTATTTTTTATTTTTAAAGCAACTGCTTTTTAATTTATTTATAACAAGCGTTAAAAAATGCTTTTAATATTAACAGGCTAAGCTTAAAGCGGCTAATGCAAGCGCTAAAACTAACTAACCGACTGTTATTTATATAACTATAGCACCGCTTTTAGCGTTAATAAGCTAAGCTTAAAACAGCTAGCGCATAACATATAGCGCTTAAAAAACCCTTTTATTTTTAAAGCAACTACTTTTAAATCTGGCGTTATTTTTATTAATATTATATAAAATATATAGTTTATAATATTTTAAACTATTATATTTTTCGACTAGCAATTTATATAAAAATTTAAAATATAAAAAAACTATTAATTATATTTATTATATAGCCGCTGCAAAAATTATTATATCTTTTAATTAGCGATTTATATAAAAATTTAAAACATATTAAAAAAAACTGCTAACTATACTCGTTATATAGCCGCTGTAAAAATTATTATATTTTTTAACTAGCAATTTATATAAAAATTTAAAATATAAAAAAATTACTAACTATATTTATTATATAGCCGCTATAAAACTTTAATAAATATTTTTTTAATAACTATTTTAGCTATAATATATATAATAAAACAGTATATATAATATCTAATTAAACGGTAATTTAATGCTTAAATAATAAATTTTATTAGTATATATAATGTAAATATAGCTTTATTATTTTATTATAAATATATTATAGCTAAAATAGTTATTAAAAAAATACCGTTATATTAGCAAAAAAATATATATAATTATATAAAAAATAAGCGGTTATAAAAAAAAAATAATAATTAGCGATAAAATATTAAATTAAAAAAAGTAAATAAAACTATACCAATATAGCTTATATTTAAAAATCGACTAACTTTAAAAAAGTTTATAAAAAATACGATATTATTAATAAAGGCGCTATATAAATTAAATTATTAACTATAATTAAAATATTTTTTAATTTTTAAATTATATAGTTTTTATATTTAAATATTCTTTTTTATTTATTTTTATTTTTAATTAAATCGATAATTAAAATATAATAGCCTGCGCACTAAGTTTAATAAAGTTTATATAAGCTTTTTTTTTTAAAATTAGCATTAGTATACTATATAATAAAAAAAGCTTTTTTTTTTTTTTTTAAAGCAACTATTTTTTATTTTATAATAAACGTTAAAAAAATGCCTTTAATGTTAACAAGCTAAGCTTAAAACAACTAATGCAAGCTTATACCGCTTAGCAGAATTTTTTATTTTTAAAAAAACTGCTTTTTATTTTATAACTTTAACTATAGCATTAAACCGTAATATTTATAATCGCTAGTTTTTTATAACTAATATATTGCCCGAGCAAAAATAGCGAGCCTTTATAATAAAAATAAAAATAATTAAAGCTATATATAAATATTAGCAAAAAAACAGTTTAAAGTTTAAACTAAATATTAATTATAGCTAAATAAATCTCCGGTTTATTAAATAAAATTAATATTTAATTAAAGCTTTAAACTATTTTTTTGCTAATATTTATATATAGCTTTAATTATTTTTATTTTTATTATAAAGGCTTGCTGCTTTTATTTAAACAATACGTTAATTATAAAAAATTAGCGATTATAAATATTAATAAATATTTTAAGCTTTAATTATAGTATTAAATTATAATATATGCAATTATTAGTTTTTTAGCTTTATATTTAATATAAACGTTAAAAAAATGCTTTTAATATTAATAAGCTAAGCATAAAACGGCTAATATAAACGGTAGCTTATAAATTAGCGTTATATATGCTATGCTAAAATATTTTATATATTTTTTAAAATAATAAAAATTAATATTATTAAAGCTTAAAAATTATTTATTAAAATTTTAAAAATAATATTTATATTATAGCAACTTTACTATTTAAAATGCTTTTATTATAAAATAGGTTTAAAAAATATTATATTAATAAAAAAGTTTTATAAAGCAGATAGTCCGCTTTTAAAAAATATTAACAACGTTTTAGCTAAACGCTAATAACCTAATAACTTTTACAATATTTGCTAATATTTTATTATATAAAAAAAATTTAAATTAAAAAATTATATTTAAATAGCTTTATATTTAAATATTTTTATACTTAAATAAATTAGCAATTAAAAAAATAAAATCTTTTATTATATAATCCGTTAGTTAATTTAGTAGCTTTATACCTAAATACCTTTATACTTAAATAAATTAGCGGTTAAAAAAATAAAATCTTTTATTATATAATTTATTAGTTAATCCAGTAGCTTTATACCTAAATACCTTTATACCCAGGTAGATCAGCGGTTAAATAAATAAAATCTTTTACTATATAATCCGTTAATTAATTTAATTAGTTAGTTTATTATATAATAACTAATTTAATTATTAATTTAATATATAATAGTTAACCTAATATATTATATAAAATTTAATATATAGTATTAAATTTAATATAGTGCAGTAAAATAAGTATATTATAATAAAATAAAAAAATATATTATAGGTATATTATTATAAAGTAGGTGTATTATAATAAAATAAATAAGTATATTATAATAAAGTAAATATATTATAATTTATTTAATATATTATAGCAGCGGTTTATAATAGTTATAGTTAAATAGTTAAAAATCTATATTTTTTTATTTTTTATTTTTTATACCTACGTTTTTTCGTTTTTTATTTTTTATTTTTTTTTATTTATTATATATTTTATTTTTACGTTTTTTTATTTTTTATTTTTTATGCTTACGTTTTTTTATTTTTTATTTTTTTAAAATAGCTTTTTTTTTATTATTTTTAACACTCCATGTTTTAAAAATAGCTAGCTAAAAAAAGCTAGCGTTTTTAATATTTTAAATAAGCTAAAGCCGGCTATTTTTAAAGCTAAAAAAACTTTTAATAAAAAATAAGTTTTTATAGCCGCTAAATATTATATTTTTAAAAAAACTTATATAATTAATTTTATAGTTAATATTTAATTATTATATTAATTTATACTTTTAAATGCTAATATAAAAAAAGTCGATATAAAATAAATTTATATATTTAATATATTAACTAATTTATTTTAAAGCCGATTAAAATAATATTATAATAATTAATTAAGCGCTAAAGCTAGCATTGCTAGCAGTATAGCTATTAGCGCTTAGTTAATCGTTATAGCTAAAATATATAAAAACTTTAATACTAATAATAGCAACATTTTTTATTATTTAGGTTTTAATGGCTATAAAAATAAAAATAAAAAATAAATAGCACCTGCTAACTAAAGCATTAAAACTTTATATATTTTATTTATAATTAAAAACTTTATTTAAATTTTTAAATTAAAAAATATATTTAGCATTTAAAATAATAACAGTTATATTTAAAATAATAATAATTATTTATTATTATATAGTTTATAATATAATAATTTTTATACTGCTTAAGCTTATTATTAATATAAAATTAAAATAGCAGACTTTATAATTAGTTTAAGCTAATATAGCTTTTAGCTTTAAAGCGTTTTTTAAAATATGCTAATATAGCTTTTAGCTTTAAAGCGTTTTTTAAAATATATTAAAATATTTTATATATTTTTTAAAATAATAAAAATTAACACTATTAAAGCTTAAAAATTATTTATTAAAACTTTAAAAATAATATTTATATTATAGCAATTTTGCTATATAAAATGCTTTTATTATAAAATAAGTTTAAAAAATGTTATACTAATAAAAAAATTTTATAAAGCGGATAGTCCGGCCGGACGCCGGTAACTTAATAACTTTTATAATATTTGCTAATATTTTATTATATAAAAAAAGTTTAAACTAAAAAACTATATTTAAATAGCTTTATATTTAAATATTTTTATATATAAATAGATTAGCAGTTAAAAAAATAAAATCTTTTATTATATAATTTATTAGTTAATTTAATAGCTTTATATTTAAATACTTTTATACCTAGATAAACTAACGGTTAAATAAATAAAATCTCTTACTATATAATCTATTAATTAATTTAATTAATTAATTTATTATTTAATAACTAATTTAACTATTAATTTAATATATAATAATTAATTTAATATATTATATAAAATCTAGCATATGGCATTAAATTTAATATATTATAGCAAAGTAAATATATTATAGTTAATTAAATATATTATAGTTAATTAAATGCATTATAATTAATTAAGTGCATTATAATTAACTTAATATATTATAAAAAAAGCAGCAAAAAACTGCTTTTACTTTAGCTATACTGCTATGACTACAATAATAAAAAAAAAAGCTAAACATAATTTAGCTAATTAAAAGCTTTAAATAGCTAAATAAAATAAAGCAAAAAGTACTAATATGCTAGTACCTATATACTATTATACCTAAATACCTATAATATTTACTTTTTTAATATAGATTTTTTTTTTTTAAATAAATAATAATAACTAAGCCTAAATAAAAAAATTTTCTTACTATAAAATTTACAGCAAAAAGAATTTTTTAAAGTAAAAAAAACCTTCGTTCTACTCCAGTTATACCTTTTTACGTTAAAAACGAAGGCATTAACTTAAAAAATATTAAAGTTAAAATTGCTAAAATAAAAGTTAAAAATTTTTAATTTTTTAAAATAAGTTATTATGCATTTGCTTTTTTAAAATTATTAATTTTTTGCTATTATATTTATTTTTTAAATACTAAGTTTATAATTTTATAGCCTCCGGTATTATATAAAAATGTCCCTACTAAATAATATTATTAAGCTAAAAATTAGTTTTATATAAAAGCTTATAAAAATTTAAAGCTTATTAATAATATATAATAAATAATATAATATATAGCTTAAACTTTATATAGTAAATATTAAAATAAGCGAGTAGCTAATTAAACGTATTTCTATTTATTAGTCCGTTAAAGTTAAAAAATAGTTTAATAGCTTTATTAGACAGTGCTTTAAAAAAAAAAACAGGTTAGTTTTTTTTTAAATATAGCGCTGCAAATTTAAAAACTAATTTAAATATAGCATTATAAACATTATTAAAGGTGTTTTAGTATTTTTTTTAATTAAACTTGGCCGAGTTTATTTTTTTTTAATATTTTTTTATTACTTTTATAAAAGCATTAATGTTCGGTTTTTTATTTTTATTATTTAGTATAGCTATAAATTTAAACAGTTATTAAATATATATTAAAAAAAAAAAATCGTTGTTGCGCTAACAATTAAAATGTTTTATTTTTATAAAGTAAGCCTTTTTTAAAGTTTATAGTTATAAATTAAACTTATTTTTTAGCGGTTACTTTAAAAACCGCTCGTTTTTTAGCCGTTTGCGCTATTATATTTAATATTTAAAATTTAATATAAAATAAAAAAATATTTAAAAAAGCAGTTTTAATGCCTTAAAAACGTTAAGCTTTAAATTATAACAGGTTAATATTTTTATAAAAATAAAGCTTTAAAATAATAAGTTTATTTTATATAAAAATCTAAAACTAAAAAAAAAAAAAAAAAAAATTAAAATATTATAAAAGCTATAGAAATTATGTACATACTTTTTTAAAATTCTGCCGGGCGGTATAAAACGCGCTAGTCGCATTACGTTCTAGTATAGGTCGGTTAATTACAATAATAACGCTAGCTGCAATAAACCGTATCATAGGCGTTATTTTATAACTTATATTATTAGATTTTTTAAAAAATAAAAATTAATTAGCTATAAGCGTTAAAATTAAATAAATAAAAAAAACGGAATAAAATGGTTAAAATTTAGTTAGCTAATAATGCTATATATATTAAACTTTAAATATTCGATAAACTTTTATAAGTATTAGTGCTAGCTAATAAAAAATTTAATAATGTTTTAAAAATTTTATAAAATAATAAACTATTTTATTAAAATTTGCTTACTTTTTAAAAAGTAAAGGTAGTGCTATAAAAAACGGGCCGTTAATAAAAAAAAAATTTAAACGGCTAAAAAGCTAAAAAAAAAAACTAAAGTATGTAATTTTAAAAGCTTTGCTTTAAAGATTAACGTACGTTATACGCATTTATAATGTTTTTTTTAAATTAATTAAATTATAAAAGTTAGAAAATATAAAGAAAGTATATAGTTTTAAAGTTTAGTTTAAAGTTTTAAATTTTATTAATAGTGCAAGCATATTTTATATTAAAAATAAAGTTTATAAACCTTTAAAAACATTATAAAATAAAAGAAATAATAAAAACGACCGTAAAAACAGTATTATAAAAAACGCTTAACATTACCTAGGCTTTAAAAAAAACTTATAAAGCGAGCAAAAGTTTAAACTAATTAAAAATTTAAATTTTAATAGCTAATAGCTAAGTTTATAGCGCCGAACGTAAGGCTTTTAAACAACGAAATAATAATGCTTACAGGCTAGATCTAGTATTTTATTATTTATTATATTTTATATATTAAAAAAATAAAGCTTGCTATGTCGATAATACTTTTAAAAAGGTTAGCAGAAGGCTAGATAGCCCCGCACCGACGTTAATAATAATAATAATAATAATAATACTAGAGGCCTTTTTAAACTAAGTGTAAAAAAAGCTTTTATTTTTAAAAGCTAACTTTAAAACGGCTAATATAAGCGCTAAACCTGACTAACCGATTTTTATTAACTATAATTTTAATATACTAAATAAACTACACTTTATATTAATAAGCTAAGCTTAAAGCGGCTAGCGCATAATATATACCGCTTAATAAAATTTTTTATTTTTTTAAATCTGCTATTATAATTTAATTAAAAAGTTTTTTATATATATTAATATATTAAAGTTATAAATAATAATAATAAAGTTTTATTTTATTTAATTAGTATTAATTTATTTTATAACCGCTTTATTAGCATTTTTTATATATTATTTCGGCATAAAGCTAATTTTAGCTATAATATATAATAAAATAACATATATAATATTTAATTAAACAGTAATTTAATTTTAAAATAATAAATTTTATTAATTTATATAACGTAAATATAGTTTTATTATTTTATTATAAATATATTATAGCTAAAATAATTATTAAAAAAATATTATTATATTAGTAAAAAAATATATATAATTATATAAAAAATAAGCGGTTATAAAAAAAAAGTAATAGTTAATAATAAAATATTAAATTAAAAAAAACAAATAAAACTATGCTAATATAACTTATATTTAAAAGTCGACTAATTTTAAAAAAGTTTATAAAAAATATAATATTATTAATAAAAACATTATATAAATTAAATTATTAATTATAATTAAAATATTTTTTTAATTTTTAAATAATATAGCTAATAATTAAAATATAATAGCTTGCGCGCTAAATTTAATAAAGTTTATATAAGCTTTTTTTTTAAAATTATTATTAATATATTATATAATAAAAAAAGTTTTTTTTTTTATTTTTAAAATAACTGTTTTTTATTTTATAACAAGCGTTAAAAAAATGTTTTAATGTTAATAAGCTAAATTTAAAACAATTAATACAAGCTTATACTGCTTAATAAAATTTTTTATTTTTAAAAAAACTGCTTTTTATTTTATAGCTTTAATTATAATATTAAATTATAATATTTATAATTGCTAATTTTTTATAATTAATATATTATTTAAATAAAAATAACAAGCTTTTATAATAAAAATAAAAATAATTAAAACTATATATAAATATTAATAAAA